>JADBJO010005362.1:125000-127500 GCA_016801955.1 Conus betulinus | reverse complement strand
CGCATTTAATGCAGCTATCTGTTCTTATCTGCATAAATGGTTCTCACGTGCGTGTCGATTTGAAGAGGTTAGACTGAGCCAATCTATCGCTTTTATGTGTATCATTATGGTCACGCCAGTCCTATTCACAGTGTCGTCGGTCTTCATATTCTCATCACTGTTTCACTGGTTATCACTACTGTCTGTTTCAACAGTCATCACATCGTCATCACCACTTGTTTCATTCGTCATCCCACTATCACCACCACTGTCTTGTTTCATCAGTGGTCACACTGTCAGCATTGCTGCCTGTTTCATTTGTCATCACACTGTCGCCACCCTTCTCTGTTTTGTTTGTCACCACAACTGCTTGGCTTCATTCGTCGCTACATTTGTCACCACCACTGTCTGTTTCATTTTGTCATCACATTGTCACCACCACTGTCTGTTTCATTTTGTCATCACACTGTCACCACCATTGTCTGTTTCATTTTGTCATCACACTGTCACCATCACTCTCCACTTCATTTGTCATCATAACTGCTTGATTTCATTCGTCACTATAATTATCATCACCACTATCTGTCTCATTTGTCACCACCACTGTCTGTTTGATTTGTCTGTTTCATTTTTGTCATCACACTGTCACCGCCACTATCTGTTTAATTGTTATCACGCTGTCACCATCACCGTTTCATTTGTCACCACCACTGTCTGTTTCATTTGTCCTCACACTGTCATCACCACTGTCTGTTTCATTTGTCATTACTTCTGTTTCATTTGTCACCACACTGTCACCACCACTGTTTCATTTGTCACCATACTGCCAACACCACTGTTTCATTTGTCACCATACTGCCACCACCACTGTCTCTTTCATTTGCCATCATATTGTCATCACCACTCTCCATTTCATTTGTCATACTGCTGTTTGCTTCATTTGTCACAACACTGTCAGCACCATTGTTTCATTTGTCACCATACTGCCACCACCACTGTTTCATTTGTCACCATACTGCCACCACCATTCTCCATTTCACTTGTCATTACTGCTGTTTGCTTCATTTGTCATAACACTGTCACCATCATTGTTTCGTTTGTCATCATACTGCCAACACCACTGTCGGTTTCATTTGTCATCATACTGTCACCACCACTCTCCATTTCATTTGTCACTACTGCTGTTTGCTTCATTTGTCATCACACTGTCACCATCATTGTTTCATTTGTCACCAGATGGCCACTACCACTGTCTGTTTCATTTGTCATCACCACTCTCTATTTCATTTGTCATTACTGCTGCTTGTTTCGTTTGTCATCACACTGTGATTCCCACTGTCTGTTTCATTTGTCATCATAGTGTCATAACCTCCTGTTTCACTTGTCATAGTATTGTCACTACCATTGTGTTTCATTAGTCACCACCTTGTGACCCCCACTGTTTCATTTGTCATCACATTCACTCCCACTGACTCGTTTCATTTGTCATCATAGTGTCAATACCATCTGCTTTACTAGTCATCATAATGTCACCACTATTGTCTTTCATTTGTCATCACATTGTCGCCACCGGTGTCTGATTCATTTGTCATCACACTATCATAAGCACCGTCCATTTCAATTGTCATCACACTGTTACTAAGACTGTTTTTCATTT
The DNA here is from genome assembly GCA_016801955.1 of Conus betulinus. NCBI lineage: Eukaryota > Metazoa > Mollusca > Gastropoda > Neogastropoda > Conidae > Conus > Conus betulinus. The sequence continues at coordinate 125,864 of JADBJO010005362.1, read as the reverse complement.
GTGGCTATACTGTTGCCATCACAGTCCGTTTCATTTGTCATCACACCGTCATCACCACTGTATGTTTCATGTCTTACCATGTTGTACCACCTCTGTTTCATCGTTGTCACGTTGTCCACGTCAAGGTTTTTCATTTGTCATTACGAGGTCACTAACACCGTGTTTCATGTGTCATCATATTGTCACCACCACTGCTTCATTCGTCGTCACGTTGTACACATCAAGGTTTTTCATTTGTCACTACACTGTCACTACCAATGTGTTTCATTTGTCATCATATTGTCACCAACACTGTTTTTACTAGTCGTCATATTGCCACGCTATTGTCTGTTTCCTTTGTCATCATATTGTCACCACCACCACTGTTTTTACTAGTCATCATTTTGCCACACTATTGTCTGTTTCCTTTGTCATCATACTGTCACCACCACCGTCAGTTTCATTTGTCATCGCACTGATACTGCCTCTCTATGTGTCATTCGTCGCTGCTCTGTCACTTTGTCTGCTTCATTCTTAGTCTTACTACAAGGCGAACATGAATCATCACTGGAAACATTTACAAATCGTCATTATGCACAATCGCTGACACTGTTATTCTTTTCTAACGAGTGATTTGATTTTTTTTTTTTGTTGTTGTGGATATGATTTTTTTATTTTTTTTTTTTTTATCAAAGTTTCTTGTCAACTTGTTATCACTTTGTAAGAACAAAAAAAAAAAAAAAGTGAAATCAAAGGTTAAGTTGACAATAATCTGATTTTAGTCAACGAGAGTGTGTGCCCCCGCCTTCTCGTTAAAATCGTTCGTCGTTCCCGCGCGCTGACATGGCGTTATTAAAGCTATGGAAACCAACACCGCTCGTCTTT
>JADBJO010005362.1:102500-115000 GCA_016801955.1 Conus betulinus | reverse complement strand
CCTTGTTTCCTTCTTACATGGTGACAGCCTTGTTTCTTTCTTACGTGGTGACAGCCTTGTTTCCTTCTTACGTGGTGACAGCCTTGTTTCCTTCTTACATGGTGACAGCCTTGTTTCCTTCTTACATGGTGACAGCCTTGTTTCCTTCTTACATGGTGACAGCCTTGTTTCTTTCTTACATGGTGACAGCCATGCTTTTTTCTTACGTGTTGACAGCCTTGTTTCCTTCTTACATGGTGACAGCCTTGTTTTTTCTTACGTGTTGACAGCCTTGTTTCCTTCTTACATGGTGACAGCCTTGTTTCCTTCTTACATGGTGACAGCTGTCTTGTTTCTTAGGTGGTGACAGCCTTGTTTCTTTCTTACGTGGTGACAGCCTTGTTTTTTCTTACGTGGTGACAGCCTTGCTTCTTTCTTACGTGGTGACAGCCTTGTTTCCTTCTTACATGGTGACAGCCTTGTTTCCTTCTTACATGGTGACAGCCTTGTTTCTTTCTTACATGGTGACAGCCATGCTTTTTTCTTACGTGTTGACAGCCTTGTTTCCTTCTTACATGGTGACAGCCTTGTTTTTTCTTACGTGTTGACAGCCTTGTTTCCTTCTTACATGGTGACAGCCTTGTTTCCTTCTTACATGGTGACAGCTGTCTTGTTTCTTAGGTGGTGACAGCCTTGTTTCTTTCTTACGTGGTGACAGCCTTGTTTTTTTCTTACGTGGTGACAGCCTTGCTTCTTCTTACGTGGTGACAGCCTTGCTTCTTTCTTACGTGGTTACAGCTGTCTTGTTTCTTACGTGTGACAGTCTTGGTTCTTTTTTTACGTGGTGACGGCCTTGTTTCTTTCTTACTTGGTGACAGCCTTGTTTCCTTTTTACATGGTGACAGCCTTGTTTCCTTCTTACATGGTGACAGCCTTGTTTCTTTCTTACTTGGTGACAGCCTTGTTTCTTTCTTACATGGTCACAACCTTGTTTCCTTCTTACATGGTGACAGCCTTGTTTCTTTCTTACTTGGTGACAACCTTGTTTCCTTCTTACATGGTGACAGCCTTGTTTCTTTCTTACTTGGTGACAGCCTTGTTTCTTCTTACATGGTCACAACCTTGTTTCCTTCTTACATGGTGACAGCCTTGTTTCTTTCTTACTTGGTGACAGCCTTGTTTCTTTCTTACTTGGTGACAACCTTGTTTCTTTCTTACTTGGAGACAGCCTTGTTTCCCTCTTACGTGGTGACAGTCTTGCTTCTTTCTTACGTGGTGACAGCCTTGCTTTTTTCTTACGTGGTGACAACCTTGTTTCTTTCTTACTTGGTGACAGCCTTGCTTCTTTTTTTACGTGCGGACAGCCCAGATTTTTTTTTTTTTTTTTTTTTTTTTTGGTGACATGGTGACAGCCCTTACTTGGCCATGTACGCCCATCTATTCCTTTTTTTCCCCCCATGTCATTCTACTGGACGGATTACAGACACCGCTGAATGCCAGCCAGGGCCTTCCTCAACACAGCGCCGTGATATCACTAGCGTTTGTCGGGCTGAAAACAGAGTCTGTGCCACCAAACGAGCTGCCCCCGGTCGTCGATGATGACACAGCAGGACCGAGCGGTGCAGACAGGGTCGACATGACGGTCACCGGCGGGACGTTCTGTGCCGCTCAGTGGCCGACACTCTACTGCCGCCCACTTTCCTGGCTCCGCTTTGAAGTCCACATCATGGCCGACCTGTTCTTATCCTTAAGGCCCTCGTGCAATTGTTTATTGCACCTTTCAGTCACCCAACCCCCCCCCCCCCCCCCCCCTCCCTCCTTCCAAAGAAACAAACAGGCAAAAACACACACACATACTGTCAAGTTGCTGGATAAGGTTGTTGTTACGCTCGTCCCCCCTCCCCCTCCCCCCTCCGGCCCCAAAGAACAGAGTTCGAGCCGTTGCGATTTTAAGATAAGATATACCAAGCATGGTTTGATTTACATTGTTTACATTGTATAGGTCAGTTGCGTCCTGTTCTTTTCACCAAAAACCGTAAGCTGAATATTTTCTGGATGATGTTATTCCATATCATTACCTAACTGAACACGGATTATCTGAACTCATTTCAAGAGGGACAATGATCTGAACATGATCACTTTTTTTTTTTTTTTTTTTTTTTTCATATCCTCTCGCATTTGTGATGGTTGATTTGGGTTTTCGTAGGATTTCAGTATGCTAACCTTATAACACACCGAGTTAACTGTGTCATCCTTTCAGAAAAAGGAATTCGGCCTGCATCTGAGCAAAACATGATCTCCTCACCCTCTGTCTTTTTCTTCCATCGCCGACATAATCTCTTGATCCCAAAAGTTTACCTAACGTCTCTTGTGGCAGGAGTTAAACACAACTATTTAAAATCCGAGCAGATGGGAAGAAATCCTGGGATTTCTACAGAATTCCACAGAACAAATGACTGAATGGAGAGGATGTAGTGTAGACTGTTCTTTCCACCTGCTATACCAGATAATCACTGAATGGAGTGGATGTGGTGTAGATTGTTCTTTCCACCTGCTATGCCAGATGACTAATGACTGAATGGAGAGGATGTGGTGTAGATTGTTCTTTCCACCTGCTATGCCAGATAATGACTGAATGGAGTGGATGTGGTGTAGATTGTTCTTTCCACCTGCTATGCCAGATAACATCAAATAAACAACCATGGCCTCTGCATTGCTTCAACGAAATAGCGGGTCAACGACTCGGCTTAGCTTCAAACAGCATAGCCTACAAATTAACTCTGAAATACGGGCTATAGTTTCAAAATACTGTCATGTTCAAAACAGACACTAATTTCATTAATATTAGCAAACATAAATCAGACACAATGATATCCTCTGGACAATTTGAAGGAACTCAAATACTACTTTATATTACATCTTCATCAGTTCAAGCCAGCTGTGGACACTGAGAGAAGACACTGTTGAAAAGGATGAAGTCATACTCACAGGTGCATAAAAAAGATTATAATATTGGATGTTATAAGGTGTGTACATGTTTCCAATATGATAGAGGACGTTTGGCTTTTTCTATAGAAATGATGTGGCTATTCTTGATTAAGGCAGATTTTACTGCAGCGTGACGTTAGAGAATATGTATGTCAAGCCTTATAGTCCATCTCTGAGCGCATAGCACAGCTAAAATAATAAACCTACGAATCCTGTCTGTTGAGCTTATCAGTATTTATCCCATCTACCCAACAAAGGGAGTGGAGTTTTGTGTGTATGACCGTTTTTTTTTTCCCCCACATTAAGGCAGCCATACTCCATCTTCGGGGAAGGTGCATACTATGTGTAAACGTGTCATCCATACCAACGGCCAAACTGGCCTCTCTTCCGAAAGTTGGTGATGGGATTTGACGAGTGTGCAAGATGTTACGCATGCGTTCACACACGGAACCTCGGTTTATAGACTCATTCGAAGGACTGCATGGGAAATGAGAGTCAGAACTCCGATGGAAAAATCCCCCTGTACCGAAACGGCCCGGCGGAGATTCGATATAGGGAGTGTCCGCAGCAGAAGTAACAGCCTGCGTACGCAGAAGAAGAAGAGGAGAAGAAGAAGAGCTTATCAGTTCAGAAGAAATCACGATGGTGTCATGCCACGAAATATGTCGAAGGCACACACACTGCAGTAGGATCAGCATACAGCAGGCACACACACTGCAGTAGGATCAGCATACAGCAATGTCGAAAGATTGCACTCCCTCTCTCTCTCTCTTGAGTTTTGAACAATGTACCTGTACCGTAAAAAAAAAAAAAAAAAAAAAAAAAAAAAAAAAAAAAAATCAGGGAAAGATAAAGAATCGACTAGAAATAGAAGCTTCCCCCCCCCCTCCCCCCTCAGCTTTTAAAGATCTAACAAACAGATCTAAAGAGTCAAATATTTGATGGGAGCGCGCGACAGAATAAACATCTGGATACAGACTGTCTTGGCATTATAGGTGCCCCACGCACCCCCACGTGTTAAGATTGTCTCTCTCTGATTGAACTGTTAAGCTAAGTGGCAAAAATGCTTTGGGCATCTATCATGTGACAATGGTGGGGGTCACTCTCGTTAAACGCGAGCTCAAACGCAGATAACTTCCTTCGCACATGACCAAACATCGTCTGTTCCAATGAAAAAGGCGCTGCACTCAAAATTACAAGAGAAATGAGTCTGGAAACCACACACACACACAAGCACCAGAAGTACTGGTCCTTTGACGTGCTGAAAATGTGGCAGAGTTAAGGAACACACACACACACACACACACTTTTTTTTTCATTCTCCACTAGAACGAAAACATCTTAGGTCAAACAACCGCAGCAGGTTCTGAGTACGCACTCTGCCAGCGACTCAGACGAAACACGTCATGTCGGTAGTTCTTCATTGTGACTGATCGCGTTTCTTTCTGGCAAACGTGAACAACGTCACAGCCGACCTGAAGCTGACTTGTCATCATCATCTCTTGATGCGTTCCTATGGAAAACGATGAAATACTAACTTACCTGTGTGTGTGTGTGTGTGTGTGTGTGTGTGTGTGGTGGGGGGGGGGGGGGGGGGGGGGGGGAGAATGCAAACACAATCTGTCCATTGAACTCATGGAATTGTTAATCTTTTATCGCAATCTGTTGTTCTTCTTGTAACAAAGCGATACATTTCAACCCCCCCCCCCCTCCCCCATCCTAAAAGAAGGGAAAAAATAAAGATTGTAGGTAAACAAGGGAAATATGACGACAAAATGCAACACACACACACACACACACACACGCACACACTCCAACGCACTGAACTGTCAACAACAAATACAAAAGAACCTGAAAAAAGAACACGTATTTATGATGATAACAATGACAAAGCAGAAAACGAGGAGGAAAGAAGAAGAAGAAGAAGAAGAAGGAGAAGAAGGAGAGGAGGAGGAGGAGGAGGAGAAGAAGAAGTCGAGGACGAACAAGTAGAATATGAACAAGAAAAACAAGAAGAACAAAAAGGAGAACAAGATGATGACGACGAGGAAGATGATGATTAAAAAAAAAAGAAGCAACTGCAACAAGCACGAACAGGAGATGAAAGCAAAGTGATTGGAAAGGGCAAGAACTGCGCTAAGAATAACATAGAAACAGGAAGAGTAGAACTCAACAAACAGCCATATAGCACACAAAAACACATCATATGTTGGACTAACTGTGGTCCAGTTCATCCCTGATGAACGTATTGGATGTCTGATTTCCTTTTAAAACACTCACCACACGCACGCACGCACGCACGCACGCACGCACGCACGCACGCACGCACACACACACACACACACACACACACACACTTACCTGTGTGTCGTCGGTGACTGTGTCCTCCACAGTGGTGCTGTTGCCATCGCGCACGTCTTCAAAGTGATCGTCTAGGTGCCGCTTCAGCCTCTCACTCCGAGACGGGTCTGCCTCGTCAGCGCACATCCAGTAGTTCTTGTGAGACACACTGAAAAAAAAAAAAAGCACCTACACAACTGAGACATCGTGAAGCCAGTACACCGAAATACACACACAAAAAAAAAAAAACCAACAAAAAACACACACCCACCACCACCACCACCACCACCAACAGCACAGTGTGAGATATTGCAGAATAAGCACATTATGAGTTACGAAAAAATCAGTACTTTGCGAAATACAGCGAGACCAGCATATTTTGATGTTGTCCAAAACCAGCGCTTTGTGTGATACTGCAAAACCGGCACCAGTGCAACGAGGGACACAATAAAGCCAGCACCTTGCCGGCCACTGCCAAAACCAGAACGTTGCGTGGTGTTGCAGAACTGGTGATCACGATACAAGACATCCGAAACCAGCGCTGATGATCAAGTCACGAGACCCTGGAGATCAGATTACAAGACATACAAAACCACAGCTAGTGATCACATTACAAGACATACAAAACCACAGCTAGTGATCACATTACAAGACATACAAAACCACAACCAGTGATCACATTACAAAACATACAAAACCACAACTGTCGGACATGAGTCACGTGCTTTGCCCACTCAGCCACGGAAGGTCGGAACTGGACAATGCTGAAATCAGACCGATGGGAAATTAAAGACTAAAGACACACGACGAAGTCCATTCCTGGAACGACACGACCAATCTAAAACAACCTTTATCGCAGTCCATACTCACTTCCGATCAACTAACACGTATCTGTTTCCATATCAACAAATTTCACCAGGAGGAACATTCCGGAAGGTCTTCACGGGGGTTTAGAATGACATGCTTGCGTATGATGTCGTAAAATCCGAATATCGTATGATGTCGTAAAATCCCTGCACTCGATCATATGATGTTAACTGATGGTTGCACCATGAAGCATCTTCACCGTTGATAGGGTCACAATGTGTAAATCAGACCAGTATGAAGCCTCCACAATACTGTTCCCATCCTTTCGGTTTCTCGAAACAGGAGGAAAATAATTCCTGCGAAATTTGGACGGATTATTATCGGAGTGTTTGTGAGTGAGTGAGTGAGTGAGTGAGTGTGTGTGTGTGTGTGTGTGTGTGTGTGTGTGTGTGTGTGTGTGTGTGTGTGTGTATGTGTGCGTGCGTGCCTGCGTGTGTGTGTGTGTGTGTGTGTGTGTGTGTGTGTGTGTGTGTGTGTGCGCGCTTGCGCGCGCGCATATGTGTGTGCGCGCGCGCGTGTGCAAGTGTGCACATGTACGTGTGAGTCTGTTTCTTTTTCTGTAGCAGGATCAAAGTTGTGAGATTTGCGGGTTCATGTTCGGGTGGGTAACGGGAATTCTTATTCAAACTGCCGAATGTTTAGCCAAGTTGGTGGGCAGCCTAAAAGACTTGAATGCCGGGAATCTGCGGTAGAAAAAAAAAAAAGAGTATAGCAATCAATTTTTTGTTTTATCTTATTTAAAAAATTTTTTTTTTTACTGAATCTGAGCTCAGTTCTTGACATTCTGGGTGGTACATTTGACAGCTGCCGATGCTTGCTGAGCAGAAAGAACACTAAAAGATCAAAAAGATCTTTTTTCTTTTTATATTTGATCATCATTGCCTAGTCCCGGATAAATCTGCCTTTGATGTACGTGCTTTAAGAACGGGCGGTCTGGAGAAGACAAAAACGGCAGCACAGACATTATTACCCTCATCTGAGGTGGATCTATCGATAAAGAGTTTCTGGGAGACGGACACAGTTCTACAATGGCGAGCTTCTAATGTGAATGAAGTGCTGTACAAACTGGCGGGACCTGTTCTTGTTAGGGCCGAACGTCTTGTACCACAGGGGGCTGGAAACGTCAGGACATGTCGCAAGTCTAAAGAGACTCTCACACGCGTGAATCGTTTTGAGTTCAGGAAGGACATAACAGTCCCGGAACTAGCACTGATTTATAAGAGTTTATGGAAACGTGCCTGTTCAATGTTTTTTCTTTCTTTCATTTTTCTCTTTTTGTTTTGCTTTGTTTTGGTTTTGGTGTAACACAAAGTCTTAAGCGGGTGATGTCAGTCTGAGAACTCCCTCGTACAAAATAAACATTAACAGTAGTAGTTACATCCTGCACTGATCCGTTCAACCAACAAGGATCTCCACTTCTTCCGTGTTGCATCCGTCAGTGCGGCTGTCAGCGTGTGCACGAAATCAGGCGTGAGCATAATTATATGTGTGTACATGCGTATGTGTGCATGCGGAGGCGCATGTAGGCGTGAATGCGTACCTGTGTTTATGAAACGTTTGTGAGTGTATGTGTGTGCGCGTGCGTACATACATGTGTGCATGCGTGTGTGTGTGTGTATGCGCGTGCGCGCGCGCGCGTGTGTGTGTGAGAGTGCGCGCGCGCGCGCGTCCGTACATGCATGTGTGCATGCGTGCGTGTATATGTGTGAATGTGCGTGCGTGCGCGCGCGCGCGTGTGTGTGTACTCTCGTGAGTGTGTGTATGTGCTCTAGTATGTGCGCGCGTGCGCTAGGTCTGTATTTTCATTTGTATCTTACTTCTGAAAAAAAAAAAAAAAAAAAAGAGGAACGAGAAAAAGAAAAGAGAGAGAGAAAAAAAGATAGTAGCTGCTAAGATTATGTAAATTTATTAAATATTGCAGTTACTTAAAACGTTTTCACACAATAAATGAATGCAAATGTTATGTTAAATTGAGTTATTTCATGCTTTCATTAGAAATCCTCAATGTCCCAGTAGAGATCACAGGTCGGTTAATTTAAATCTTGAAAATCTCTCTCTCTCTCTCTACTACTCTCTCTCTCTTCTTTCTTTCTTTCTGCGTGCGTGCGTGCGTGTGTCCGCGCGTGCGTGTGTATGTGTTTGCATGTGTTTATATATAATGTGTGTGTGTGTGTGTGTGTGTGTGTGTGTGTGTGTGTGTGTGTGTGTGTGTGTGTTTCGCGCGCGCGCACGCATTCGTGTGTTATAACATACGCCACTTTTTCTCAGTAAATGATTGCTGCAAATGCCAATTATCTTCAGCCAGATCTTGTGCACAGAATCCGCATTATGATAGAATGCGTGCATAAATGCAGGAGTGCGCTCGCACACGCGTGCGCGTGTGGATTGTTCCGTACGTTTTTTTTGTTTTTTTCCCCTATTTTTTGTGTAATAGCTCTAGCCACACGTTCCCACCCTCATTTCATCGCGTCTTTGTAGACCAATCACTATAATGCCTCTCCGCAACCGTCTAAACGATTCACGCGAGCGGAACCTTCATTTATTATCACATCCATTTTTGTTTGTCTTTTCCATTTTCTTTACTTTTTTTTTTTTTTTTTTTTTTTTTTTTTCCATCATCTAACATCGTGCTTCGTACGTGAACGCCATATTCCCATTTGTGAGCATGTGCGAAACGAGTGTGTTCTATGGAAAAAGGGCGGAAAAGAGTTCATCAGGCCACACCTCAAGGGAGGGAAGTGGGGATTTGGGGGGGGGGGGGGGGGGGGGGGGGTATGGGAGGGACCAGGCCAGAGATGGTGTGGTGTGGGAGAGGGTCAGGGGAGGGGGTGTGGGTGGGGGGGGGGGGGGGGGTGGGGCAGGACGGCCAGGGTCTGTTCGGGGCGCTCGGTGGCGGTGTGGAAACATGACCAATATGACAAAGCCCGATTCACATACAGGCCACACACCTCAATTAGGATATTTGCGCTTAAACACTATAATAATGCAAGTAAGCTTTTTAAAAAAAATAATTTTTTTTTTAGGCCTACCATAAATTTGAGCCAGCATTTAACATTAAACTGATAATTGATCAAAAGAACAACTCTCACAAATTATTTCCCCCCCCTTTTTTTTTTTTTTTTTTTTTTTCCCGGGGGGAGGGGATTTTCAACGATGAAATCACAAACAATCTTCAAACACATGACCCTCCCCTCACTTGACGCACATTTCAGGCCTTTGCACTCACCCCGTGACCCTATCTTTGCGCCAGATCGAAGCACCTAAATAGTCCCATTCCTTTGATTTCAATCTGTTTGCTTGGAACCACCTGGCTTGTACCTTGATGGCTATATAAAAATAGATTAAACAAAAAACAAAAAAATACAAAACAAACAAACAAACAAAAAAAAAACAGAGCAGAATCAACTTTCAGACAAAATAAAAATTCTTGAAACAATCTAATTGCGCCTGTCTATAAATACTCGACTCCTTCAGCAAGGCTTGGCGCATCAATTTTTGGCGTGCAGCCTGCACACCCCCAACGGCCCCAGGCAGCCTTCGCCCAGCATGCCTCACGATGGGTCAGGGGTCAGGACGGGGGGCTGGGTGAGGGGGGGGCAAGACAGCTGGGGAGCGAGGTTAGTGATGTAGGGGATACTGGGAGCTGTCCTGATTAACAGGGCTGCCATGGGACGAGGAAACAGGTTATATTACGTGGTGCGAATCTTTGTAAAACTCGTCCGTGTGATCACAAACTGAACAACAAAAAAAACGCAACAGAGAGAGAGAGAGAGAGAGAGAGAGAGAGAGAGAGAGAGAGAGAGAGAGAGAGAGAGAGAGAGAGCAGCCCATAGGTGTTTAAGAATTCAAACTGCATTTACAATTTCAGATTTAATACAGGGAATCAAAACCACTTTGTGCCGAGGAAGGTTAGGATGTCAAGGGTGTTATCGACCAAAGCAATGCCGTTTATAAGCCCTAAGGAATCAGAATATTATTTTTTACGCGGACGTGTTGAATGTTTTACGCGGTCAAACTTGATGGTTTGCATTTATGATCTACATGGCAGGAAAACTAAACGAGCTCAAGCTAAAATAAAATCAAAACGAAGTTTATACTCACAATGTTTTCCTTCCGGTTTGTTTGTTTTGTTTGTTTGTTTTTTTTAATGCCTCGAACAGAAACTTTCCTACAAAATCCTGACAGAAAAACTGATCTCGATATGAAATGTTTAAACTAATGTTAGAGAGAGAGAGAGAGAGAGAGAGAGAGAGAGAGAGAGAGAGAGAGAGGAGAGAGAGAGAAAGAGAGAAAAGAGAGAAGAGACAGACAGACAGAGACACCAGACAGAGAGAGTGAGAGAGACAGAGAGATGAGACAGAGAGAGAGAGACAGAGAGAAGAATAAGAAGAAGAAGAAGAAGAAGAAGAGAGAGAGAGAGAGAGAGAGAGAGAGAGAGAGAGAGAAGGAGAGAGGAGAGAGAGAGAGAGAGAGAGAGAGAGAGACTTGTTTCCACTGCGGCAGCTGCCCTGACACTGCATCTCAACGACATTGTGGAGATGTGTAAAACACTAAAGGAAGGAATCTTCAGCCAAAGACAAGTTATCTTCCAATAAAAACTTTAGTGTGTAGATACAACCGAACAAAAACAAGAAAAGAAGAAAAAAAGAAAAAAGAGAAAACTGTCTCAATTACAGAAAATAACACGATGCCAGAGGGAAAAAAGGAGCATAAAGTACCCGTTTCAAAATCTGAATTCATCAACAACAAGGAACAAATGAAAAAAAAAAAACCCACAAACACACAAACTACTAAAAAAAAAAAAAAAAAAAAAAAAAAAAAAATGTCACCTGGCCAAGCAGTCACGAAGGAGATGCGCTTGATGTTTTTCTTCCAGGAGTAACCCCTCAAAATGAAGAACCAACCGAGCTCTGCATCAGGAATGGACTGCAATCCATTACATACACGTTGGACATGCAATTCACCTGTGAAACCTCCACTCCTTCAGAATGTGGAAGTCCAACAGATTCAAATCGTCCAATCACAGAAGGATAACAACTCTCTAGGAAAACAGGTTGCTGCTGCTGCTGCTGCTCACGCAGAGCAAAAACCAAATGAATTTTGTAAAACAGCGCAACGCAACTTCAAACTGTCCAATCACAGAAGGATAACACTAGGAGAAATGCTGTTGTTTGTTGCTGCTGCTGCTGATCCAGAACAAAAATAAAGGAATTTTGGAAATGGTCCATTAACAAGAGACAAAAACAGGAAGGGTCCTAGGACCCACCTAGGGCCACCTAGGTTCTGGCTAGATCCAGCTTGTCCAAGCTGGAGCTAGCTAGAACATAGGCAGACCCTAGTACCCTTGCTGCAGGTTTTTGGCGGACATCAGCACGTGTTTATTCCGTCCACATTCACCGTCTATATACAGAGTTTTGTTCTCGCTTTACTGACACCCCCCCCCCCCCCCCCCCCCCCCCCCAACCATCACTCTTAGTTGTTTATTTTTGACCTGAATAAAACACCTGACCCAGCACACTGTGGGAAAAGCCATGTTCTAGAGTAAAAAGACCCAAAACACGCTGTTCGAAAAATAAACATACAATACACGTAAATTTTTTTCTTTTTTTTTTTTTTTGTGTGCGCGAAATCAAACCTAAAACGAAACCATTATTAGACCAGTACAATAAAATCAAACGAAATCAGAGGTTAGATCAAAGCATAGTACAGAGTCATCTTCCTGACACATAAGAATACTGAGCAAGTGACCAATAACGGATGATGAGAAATGTGAAAATGGGTAAGGTAGTATACAATACGCCTGTGGAAAAAAAAATTCCATTACCGTCAACCACCAGAACATCATATTCATATTCTTTTTTTTTTTTCAGTAAAGTGTACAGAGCTTTAGCATCAAAGAGAAATGCTGTTAGAAAGGAATTGGCATAAGAAACTGTGTTTCCCGTGTTTGACCGTGTAATAATCATCAAAAATCCACACAAAGCTGCAACGTGAACTATCTAATTACCACAACGCACACTCCGCCGAGCAATCAAAACGATGTGTGTCATAAACGAGGGTTCTGCGACAAGAAGCTAGCGTTCCTCCTCAACAGACGCCGGGGTTTGGGAGAGGAGCGAGCGGCCATCTACAGCACAGGCATGGTCCCCAAACCGAACAGCAATCACGAGAAACCGAGACAACACGGGCAAAGAGCTGTGGCAGTTCGCCATGGAACCGAGGGGGCTTACACCCCAAGGCAAAAACAGCACGTGCGAAGCTTGCAGTACACACACACACACACACACACACACACACACACACACACACAAAGAAGAGAAAGAAGA
>JADBJO010005362.1:90000-97500 GCA_016801955.1 Conus betulinus | reverse complement strand
CAAGCAACTTAACAACAAAGAGAAATCGGCAGCCGACTAGTAGCAGCTGGAAGCTGACTGGGAAACAGTTAAACACAGAGCTAATACGTGACATGAAGGGAGAGATGACTCACCGGCGTGTCACACAACCAACAGCTGTGTACATCGTTAAGATGTAGCGCTTGTGCAAAAGTAAAGCAAAACGCAACTCTTTCACCTTCTTTTCTTTCAGCAACAACGTCACTTTTGTCTTCAACCGTGTAAGCAAGCGAGTCTTTGTGATCATACTGTTTTGCTAGTCCGTGTATGTGTACACCTGTGTTCGCATGCATGCGTAAATGCGTGTGTGTGTGTGTGTGTGTGTGTGTGTGTGTGTGTGTGTCCGTGGTAAAGTGAAACGTTGGCTTTTTCTCAGCGAGTAAAAGGATTGGGGTAACCGAAGTTGGCCAGAATGACTGTATGAGTAGCGTTGTCTAGACCAGTCCATACTTGAGGACGCCACCACATCGAGACGGCTATTAGGCCTATCTGCGGGTAACATTTCCAGCAGTATTTTCAATATCACTATAATGGCATTTTCTTCCAAATTTTGATCACACACAATTGTCACTTGAAACACGTAAAAAGACTTGATAAACATTACAACAAATTATTGTATCATGTATCACACTATATTCTGTCAAGATCAGGCCATTTAATGCAGCGAATGTATACATTCTAGCGTACCAACTCAGCGAAACCACCACTTCACAGCGCTAACTCAGGGAGTCTTCGTTTAAACAGTAGCAGACCGAGGCCAAAACTATAGGAAAGGCGAAAGTCCATGTCGAAACCGGTTCGACTTTGTGGCTGCCGGTTAACCGGGAATAGAAACTTTTGAGAAACAGTAAATAGAAAGAAAACTACATGTTCCGAGAAACCCATAGAGCCTTTTCTGTGAAATTTGAGGTCTGTGACGTGATCGTGCGGCAGCCTACACCCAAAGCCAGTGACCACCGCAGCAGTGAAAGAAGAGCCAGGCACATCAGCGACGCCCCCTCCTCCTGCCTGCTGTGAAGCCGAGCTTGAGGTACAGGAACTCGGTGAAGGCCCAGCCAGCGTGAAAAATGGAGGTTACTGAGGCCACCCCAGCAGCTGAATCGGCAAGCAGCAAGCCCTCCTGTCTTCTGGATTCCCTTCTCAATGATGTGTACGTCACCCACGTGGAGCCGGCAAAGGGGACGTATCAGTTGTGCACTGAGGAGGTTGAGAGGCACCGTGAGGAGAGAGGCATCAAGATGAACGAGAATCCATTGTTGTGGTGGAAGAAAAATGAGCCTCGCTACCCACTGCTCGCACGTGCGGCAAAGATGTATTTGAGCATCCCAGCAACTAGTGTGCCCTCTGAGAGGGTGTTTTCTACTGCAGGGGACATCCTGACTGAGCAGAGGGCTCGTCTCAAGCCAATGCAGCTGGACAGACTCCTGTTCTTGAAGAAGAACATGGAGTGACATGTGTTCCAATCTCAGCAGAAAACATTTGCAGAATTTATTTTCAGACTATTCTGTGTTTTTTTGAAAAAGTGAAATTTACCTAAACAGCAGGAAAATGTGATTTAGTTTTCGTTATTTTGTGCAATATTGTAGCCTGCTCAGAATACGTCTACGTGACACTCGTTACTCGTTGGTAGGCATCACCAGATAAGGCATGTGATTCGTTCAGTTAGTTTGTGATTAAATATTTTGATTCATAGTCTGTTTATTTACTTGTTCACTGAGCATCTCTCTCTCTCTCTCTCTCTCTCTCTCTCTCTTCTCCCTCCATCTCTCTCTCTTAAATTGACCGATGCTATGGAAATTTATGATGATTATTCGTTTCTGTGTCGGGTCATCAAGTTCGCGGTTAACCGGTTAAAAAAAAACGGTTCGTGCGAAAAAAAAAAAAACCGCGGTAAAAACCGGTTCGACTTTCAGAACCGGTAGCACGGTGTGCAGGCGGATTACGCTCTTCAAACAGGGAGGACAGACCTTGAACATGGCCTTTGGCTGTTGGGGAAACAAAGAAAGTTCTGTTTGTGCTGAAGAGAGACTGGCCGAAGAACACTCTCATATTTCAGTTGAGCAGTACTAAGCCAGACCTGCGCTACCTGTTTTTGTCTGGAAAGAAGAGAGAGAGAGAAGAGAATCCGACACAGCCTTGTGCTGAAAAAAAAAAAAAATCATAACAGAGATGCTCAGCTGGCTAACGAAGGATCAGAAGAAAACACCCAGATCCAACAGTCAAATGCATCCTAAATGTTTGGGGCAGACGATCTCAGATAACTCAACGTGGTGACAGCCCTGACATGGCCCTCTGCGGTCGGCTGGGCTATACGCAACAATTACCTTACCTCACCTTACCTATATAAATGTGTGACGTGAGTACAGGTAATGTGACTTGCATGTCATTTTTACGGTCTCTGCAGCCAGCTTTTGAATCAAATGTGGAGGCCTACTATAAATAGAGACACTTCTTCTTCGGTCAGGTTTTCAGAGTCGGAAGATAATTAATAATTTTTCCATTAAAACACACACACATACACACACCATTCACACACACACACACACATTCACAAACATTTACACACACACACACACACAACATTCACACACACACACACACACACACACACACATTCACACACACACCACCAACCAACCAACCAACCAACCAGTCAAGTAGCACTGTCATCGATGATATTCTTTGTGAAGAATTTCACGCTGGCCGCTCACGACTCGGCGGAAACCGTTCTTCTCCAAGTGATGACGGAAGGCCGGTCCCCACGAAAAGCATCCAGTTATCAGCTCTGTTAGCACTCTGCTGTTTCATGACAAGCCCGCTCCGATAACTTTAATCCCTAGTCCCCTATGATTTTAAGCGAGGGTCGCTATACTTACGTTGATGAACAAGAAGGCCATGTTCTTTTATTTATTTTATTTATCTGTTTTATCACACCGCTCATTCCGACACCCCGTCCACAGCCACAGCCCGGTCGGGCCCCGCCACAGCCCCGGCACCGGCAGTCCACAGGGAGCAGTCAATGTCAAGTCGTCAAGGGGCAACCTGCACTGCTGCCGAGTCGCTTCGGTGGTGTTCAGTGGCGCCTGTTCTGATCTAACATACACAGGACACCACCTACTAAGCCCCCTACTGACGACAATAATTGCTAAGTCGCGGAGCCGGCGTGAGTGAGCTCTCCCTCCGGAGGGCGCCACCACGTCCGTCCAACGACAGCCCCCATGGACTCGCCGATACCGGTGACCCCCGACGGAACCAAACCAGACCACAGACGTGGAGAGGACATCGAAATTGAGGTCACCATGAGAGCAGGGCATGAAGGGCCACAGAATTTGAGACTTTTTTTTTTTTTTTTTATGTTGATCGATGAGAATGAGGATATTAAGATGATGCTACGGATTTCCATTTCGGTCTGAGACTACATGACAGGGCTGTACTCTACTCTTCCTTTCATAATATATCCCAGCGTCAACCAGGCCCGAGAGATACAGGCACCTGCAGTGTTGGTCAGGAAATTTGAGCAACACTCTCAGAAACGCATCCATTAAGTGGATGAAACTCGACTGTGTGGTTCGTCTTCCCAACTGAGTCCGCAGCGAACTCAACTCTGGGTAGGAGCCGGTCGGGGCAGAAATACCCACATGACTCTGATGGGATTCGAACCCACGACCTCCCAGCCGGGAGTTCGCGACCCTAACCACTTCGCCACGGCGGCTGGTGAAGGCCACGTTCTTCCCCCCACCCACACGCTGCAGTCTTGATTGATGACAGAGAGAATGCAGGATGGAAAGGTATGTGTGTGGGAGTGGGGGAGGGAGGGGGAGGGTGGAAGGGGAGGCATGGGGGGAAAAGGGGGGGGGGGGGGGGGGGGGTAAATGCGCGCAAATCTTTTGCGTGCGTGCGTGTGTGTATGTGTGCGTGCGTGCGTGCATTCGTGTGTGTGCCGTACGCGCGTGCCTGTGTGTGAACAGCGCGTTTTATTACACGTATGTCATGTGAGCAATCGGCCTTTTTGTCAGGAACATTAGTTGGGTTTGCGAGTAATTTTTTTTTTTTTTTTTTTTAATGTGGAACGGACTGGTTTAAGTGGAAGGTGTGTGTTGGGGTGGGTGGGGGTGGGTGGGGAGGACAACGCAAACTCGAAGGCGAAAGCTGGGAGAGGGCGGGCGGCGGGGCAGGCTGAGCATGTCAAGCAAACTAAACTGTCAGGGGAAACACATTATACGACAGGCGCACAGCATGAAGTAACCCGAAGTGGCGGGGGTGGAGGTGGTGGGGGGGGGGGGGGGGGGGGGGGGGGGGAGGGGGGGGGACAGTGTGCCAGATCATGCTGACAGGGGACACTTGTGGAAGGGCAGGGGGGCGGTCTGTGTTGTGACACTGGGGAAACACTCATGTCGAAGAATTTAATTCTTCACTACTTCAGCCTTAAAAGACATGCCATCTTCCCATTAACAACAGCGCTCGAGATATTCGTGCAACGTTTGGGGCATAACAAGTCTGACAGCACAATCGCTTGACAAACACACAAAAAACTGTTGAATGTTGAATTTTTTTTTTTTTTTTCACGCTTGCCAGCAATCGCCTTGTAGTAAATCAGGAAGCGGAAATCAGGGCTTGTTCACAGCGTTTCCGCTCCGCATGCTGGGAACAGCATTCAGCCGTCATTGTTCGATCGTTTTTTCTGCGTTTTCTACGCAGACACACAGAGCACCTGAACTATGAGCAAAAATTCTACCTAACAATACTTTTGACAGCCATTTCACAAAAGTATATGCAGTTGTGTTCATTACGAATGATACACTCCTCAAAGTATTCACCATCGAATCTTCTCAGCACTCACAGTTACTGGGCTGAACGGAAAACGGCTTCAGTGGTCAGACAGGTGTTTCAAGGCATGCCCACTTGGCAGTAAAAAAAAAATTGGGTCGAATTTTTTTTTTTTTTTTTTTTTTAAATTTTTTCACATGATTTTAGTTTCAGCGCCAGATCTTTTGTCTTTCAGTCTTTTGTTTTTGTCACTGAATTTAATCGGTACATCTTTGTCTTTTGTTGTTTCTGACATTCTTCCGGTGGGGAAGTGGGGAAAACTGTCTATCCTTGGAAGTGGGGAAACTGTCTATCCTTGGAAGTGGGGAAACTGTCTATCCTTGGAAGTGGGGAAACTGTCTATCCTTGGAAACGGGAAAACTTGGAGGTGGGCAAACTGTCTATCCGTTTCTTGATGACCACTTTCGTACGATCAAATCGTGTAAAATCACGAGATTCGACCTAGGTTACACATTTTCATATTCTTATTTCAAGAAACTTAAAATATGCAAAGATGAGAATACACAACAAGAAGCAGTTACAACGATTTATTTCAAGGTCAGTCACAGACATATCTCGCGCAAAACAAACAAAACAACCGTGAAGCCTGGCTATTGCGGTCGTGACGAAAGCATGCGCACGTGGGATGACCTCTTTATATACTGATACTTTCAGTTTCTGGGCAAGTCGCCACACGTACGGTTCTGGAAAAAACAAAAACACAGCTAAAAAATCATGCAGTGTACACGCTGTGTTTCTTGCTGTGTGCACTGCGGTTCCTCTGATATCATTCTTGATTACTCGTTATGTGTAATCAATCTTTTCATTTTTTTTTTTCTGACTAGATACAGCCACATACGTTTGACAAAGACCTCTCACAAGACACAGCGAAGTGCTAAGAAAACAACCAACCTCATTCTCATCGATCAGCGTTAAAAAAAAAAAAAAAAAAAGTCTCAAATTCTGTGACCCTTCACGCCTGCTCTCATGGTGACCTCCGTTTCGATGTCCTCTCCACGGCCGTGGCCTTGGTTTCATTCCTGTCGGGGCGGGGTCACCGGTATCGGCCAGTCATTAGGGGCTGTCACTGGACAGAAGTGATGGCACCCTCCGGAGGGACAGCTCACTCAACGTCGGCTCCGCGCGACTGAGCAAATAGTGCCGTCATTATGGGGGCTAAGCAAATGATGTCCTGCATATTAGGACAGGGCCACTGAACACCACCGAAGTCACTCGGCAGCAGGCAGTGTCTCTCCCTCCGGTGGACTGCCTCTTGACGACTTGACATTAACTGCTCCCTGTAGATTGTCGGGTGCCGATGAAGAGGAGGAGGAGGAGGAGGAGGTGGAGAAGGAGAAGGAGGAGGAGGAGGACGACGACGAACATAATGCTATGGATTTCCATTCTGATCTGAGACTGCAAGACAGGGTTGTATTCTACGCTTACTCTCATAATGTATCCCAGCGTCAACCGGCCCCGTGAGAGACGGACACCTGCAGTGTTGGTCAGGAAAATTTGAGCATTAAGCGGGTGAAGCTCGACTGTGTGGTCCCAGTCTTCTTCCCTACTGAGCCCGTGGCAAACTCAACTCTGGGTTGGAGCCGGTCGGAGTTGAAATATCTCAAATGGCTCTGATGGGGAATGGAACCCACGACCTCCCAGCACGGGAGTCCGCGACGCTAACTACTTCGCCATGGCGGCCGGTAAGCAGTCATGTTTCTTTGAAGCCAGCCTCAAGACGAAATCAGCAAACCTGCATCCCCCCCTCCTCCCCCCCACTCGCATACTCCCACCTCTCAACATCCCCCCCCCCCCCCCCCCCCCCCCCCCCCCCTTCTCGTTGCAGCGTTTCACAGCTGTTTGGCGGGCACGTTGACCAGCTGCAGCAACCCAGCTGGCTGTTTTCCACACAACCAGTTTCAGGGCGGAAATACAAGCTGCCTTAAGCTTACACAGCGGAAACCTGCTGATGTGGTGACGCGTGGCACAGTCAAAAACGATTACATGCTCGAGTTGTTAAGAAAACAAAAACCCAACGACGGAGTCGATCCCTCGCAGAGTCCGTGGGGTTCTTCACCGCATGTGTCGATCAGAGGTGGGTCCTAATGAATTTCTGATGACCCGCACGAAACAGGATCGGTGCGGGTGGATTTCGCACGCCCGACAAATAATCAATGCGCCTGGCAAGCGTGGAAGGAGTGCATGTTCTGGGCTGCTCTCTTTACTTACATCATGCACACACACGTTCGTTTAGATCACGGCTCAGCCGCACTCTTTGTTGTCATGATCGGGCGATGGGAGGGATGGGATGGAGAAAGTGGATGCGGGGCGAAGGTGCAAAGGGAGCGGGAGAGTATCGGTGGGCGATGCAGCTGAAGTCAGTCTGGTCAATGTTAACTGTCCCACACCTTGCATGCATGGTCTCAGCAGTTGTTCAGGTCACTGTCTGGAGTGTAAACAGTTCTTTCTATTTCAGAGCTACATGATCATGCTTTTTCGAACCTAGCCGATCAGTGCACGTTTTCTTTTTCTTCAGAGTTTTCGAAAACCCTAGGAAATGTGAAAGTGCCCCAAAACCCAGTCTAACACGAACAGTCATTAGTTTTGGGTGGTAAACACCCAATAACTATTTGTAAAGATTGGCTAGGAGATTTTTTTTTCAGGTTCACAAAAAGA
>JADBJO010005362.1:65000-70000 GCA_016801955.1 Conus betulinus | reverse complement strand
ATCAAAGGTACACGGCGTGGATCTAAAATTTGAATAAATCTGTCGAAGTGATACCATGTGCTCTCTACTCTAATGTGTGTCGTAGAAACAAAAACAAACAAACAAAAAATAACAAACAAAAAATCTAAAGAATGTTGATAAGTTTGTACAGTAAGAAACTGAGATTGTAACAAGAAACGGAAACTGATGATTGGAGCCGTTACAGATCTTTAACACGCCTGTATTCTATTCACATTGTGTTGTGGACCATATCGTGTTCAGGCAAATGTATGAAGAAACCCCAGCATCGGTTTCTGTTTGTTGTTATTCAAAAGAACTGTTTTAAAGAGTCGCCTGAAAATTTTGTCTCCTGTATCTTCTTTTTTTTAAATCCACTTTTTAAAAAAATCCACAATGTCGCTGTTGTTGTGTTTTGGTTGTTCCCTTTTTTTTCTATCAACCCTAGATTTTCAGAGGAAAAATATCGGTTATGTTCTTTCTGAATTTTATGTTTCAAACAAGCAATACATACACACGACAGAAATGAAATTACTAGACTGATGTTAAAAAAAAAGCAAGCGTTTTATATCAATAATCATCACACAACAACACATCTTTCTAAAACACAACCCATATAACCAGTTAATTTGATCCCTGACTATGTCTTTGATTACCAATTTTCCCTTGCTAAAGAAAATATTCCTTATTCTGTTTTCTACATGTCAGCGGTGTTGTTGATGAACTCAACGTACTTGTAGTCTGCGACTAAACAGCCGTCGATTTTTTGATTTATTTTGGATGAAGACTTTTGTTGCCCAAGGAGACCCCCAGGAACACTGGCCAGTTGACGATCTCAACCGTTCCACGGTCGATTCGCCATCATTCCCACATCTTGGCCCGCGACGGCCCGTTCGTCCCAAACCCCTCCTGGGCTTCACTAACGTATTACCAAAACACCACACGAGTTCCGCATCTAGAACATCATGATCAAAACGCTGATTTCAGTCCACAGACAGACCTGTGTATATCCCTGACAGGACTCGAAACACTTGGGAGTCAGAAGTGCATGCACTTTCCGACAACGTGTGGGATTCGCTTTCTCCCCTCCCCTCCCCCCCCCCCCCCCCCCCCCCCCTCCACTTCCAACCCGTTGTCCACCCCACCCCTCTCATCTTCTTCCTCCCCCAGCCTCAACGGCCCGGCACCGTCCAGCTTTTTTTTTTTTTTTTTTTTTTTTTTTTTAAATTTTTGTTATGCCCGTAATGCTCTGTGGCTGTTTCAGTGCAATCCTTCATTTGCCATGCATACAATCTTTACACCCTTCCTCTCCTCGCAGTCCGACCCAGTCCTGTAGTAGGCCTGTGGATGCTGGGGGGCCTCCGGCGGTCGCCATTTCAGCGCATTAGTTGGCTTGCCGTGCGAACAGCTTAGACATCCTCCCCCCCCCCCCCTCCCCCTCCCCCAACCAGCCCTGCTTCCTCCGCTTCTGCAGGCCCGTGGGCACAGCGTGCTCCGACTGTCGCTGCGTCAATGCATTACTTCGCTTGCTATGCAAACCACAAATAGACAGATAGGTTGATATATAGACAGACAGACAGATTAAAAAGATAGACACATACATACATACATACCGTCTGTCTATCTACCTACCTAACTAAATAAATCATACTTTCCCCGCGTTATGCCCCCCCCCCCCCCCCCCCCCTCCCTCCCCCCCCCCCGTTGCCCTACATCCTCTCTTTCAGTTCTCCCTATGCTACATATTAACCTAGTCGAACGCTAAAATCACATTTTGTTCCCTGTACTGTATATCATTAATCTAGTCAGACGCTAAAATCACCCGTTTACCGGGTACTCTATGTTAAATAACCTAGTCACGCTAAACCTTTTTTTTTTTTTTTTTTTTTACCTGTAGGCCTACTGTATATTAACCTAGTCAAAGACTAAATCATCACCTTTTTTTTTTTACCTGTACTGTATATTATTAACTAGTCAGACGCTAAAATCACCTTTTTCCCTGTATCATATATTAATTAGTAGTCGGCGCTAAAATCACCTTTTCCCCCTGTACTGTACCTAGTCACACGCTAAAATCACCTTTCCCCCTCTGTACTGCATATATTAATCTAGTGAGGCGCTAAAATCAACTTTTTTTTTTACCCTGTACTCTATGCTATTAAACCTAGTCAGACGCTAAAATCACCCCTGGCTGTATCCCTAGTCTGACGCTCCTTTCTGCTTTATTATTACCCTAGTGAGACGCTAAAATCAACTTTTTAAAATTTTTACCTTGTACTCTATGCTATTAAAACTAGTCTGAATGCTATTAAACTAGTCAGACGCTAAAAATCACCTTAGACGACTAAAATTTTTTTTTTTTCACCTTGTACTCTATGCTATTGTAACTAGTCATGCTACGCTATTAAAAAATAGTCAGACGCTTAAAATCACCTTTTTTTTTTTCAAACCTGGCTGTATATTATTACCCTAGTCTGACGCTAAAATCACCTTTTTTTTTTTTTTTTACCCTGGCTGTATATTATTACCCTAGTCTGACGCTAAAATCACCTTTTTTTTTTTCCCTGTACTATATATATTACCCTAGTCTGATGCTCAAATCACTTTTTTTTTTTTTTTTTTTTGTTAACCAGTACTGTATATTATTAACCTAGTCGGACGCTAAATCACCTTTTTTTTCGCTGTACTGTTAGTATATTTTTAACCTAGTCAAACGCTAAAATCACCCCCCCCCCCCCCCCCCCTCCCGCCTCCTGTACAGGCACGCATGCTATTGAAAAAGGTGATTACAGAGAAATGCCGTCTGTCCTCAATTCCGTGATGAACTTCAGTAATTCCCAAGGAATACATGTGCGTAAACAAAAAAAAAGTGACTTGGAGCTGGTTCAAAACTTCATTCGCAACAAATTGCATCAACAACAACACACAACAACAAAGAGAGAGAACTGTGAGTGCATCTCAAGTGTAATGACACGAACTTTAAAAAGTTAAAACGACAAGGACACACGCAGACAACGACGACGAAATACAAACAGAAAGGGAGAAGAATCAACATACACACTACCTTTTAAACAGAGACACGTGCCACTTCCATGCATCCTCTGATGAATGATCACACTGAACAGGCTATAATTGGAATACACACTGCCAACCAAGGGCCTCGTCATTTAATCCACGCGCAAGTCACATAATTCATGCCTTGATGTTGTTCCTCTATGCCCGTGTGGTACTGACGGCAGCAGTGAATGGAAATGCAGGTTTTATTTAATGGCCCATGGCAACTATGTGCATGAACCTAAAAAAAAAAAAAAAAAAAAGGGGGGGGGGGGGGGGGGGGGGGGGGGAGATGCACTGACAGACAAAGAGAGAAGAGACGGAGCCAGGGTGCCAACAGAGAAGATGGTGACGTTTCCATTATATCGGCCTTGTATTTTTTGCCTGATTATGTAGACTGTTCTTAGGGTGTGTGTGTGTGTGTGTGTGTGTGTGTGTGTGTGTGCGCGCGCGCGCGCGCGCGCGCGGGTGTGTGTGTGTGTGTGTGTGTGTGTGTGTGTGTGTGTGGTGTGTGTCGCGCGCGCGTGCGCGTGAACGGCTATGTGTGTGTCTGTGTGTACACGCGTAATATGTTTAGTTCAAGCCCATTTGATGAAGTTTTATTGCTTTCTTCTTTTGTGCATGCGGATAACAGTTTTTTCCACATTTGTTTAGTTTTTTCTTGTATTCTTCTCTTTTAGTTTACACGCATCAAATATTTCAAAAATTAAAAGGGTCCTTGATCACGCACTGTGCCAAAGTGTAAGGATCATGATCAAATGGTAGATCAGCTTTGGTCTGGAGGGCATGAGGTTCCGCCTTGCTTGGACTGGACACCTATATAAACAGTCAGACAGAAGAGGGGACGCGCGCGCGCGCGCGCGCGCGCCGCGCGCCAACACACAACACACACACCACACACATCAGGGGGGAGGGAGAGAAGAGAGAGAGAGAGAGAGAGAGAGGAGAGAGAGACGGAGAGAGGTGAGAGAGAGATGCAGGAGAGATAGAGAGAGCAGAGGTGGAGGGGGAGGAAGACGAGGAGAGAGAGACGAGAGAGAGAGAAGATGATAGAGAGGTGCAGATGTGAGGAAGAGAGAGATTATGCAGAGAGAGAGAGATAGAGAGGAGATGAGAGAGAGAGCAGAGAGAGATGGAGAGAGAGAGGAGGGGGGAGAGAGAGAGAGTAGTTACAGAGACAGAGAGCATGACAGACGGACAGAGACAGAGACAGTTACAGAGAGAGGGAGAGAGAGACGAGAGAGAGAGAGAGAGAGAGAGAGAGAGAGAGAGGAGACCAGACAGAGTTACAGGAGAGAGAGAGAGACAGACAGACAGGACAGAGAAATACACAGAGAAAGACAGGACGGACAGAGAGAAGAAAAATGTGGGAAAAAAAAAAAAAAGCAAAAAGCAAAGAAGAAGGAAACGAACGACAGAGTTTGAAATAGTAGCAGCACCAAGGCTAGGAGAAGAAGAAAACGAATCCAACACTCTCACTACCACAGCATCACGACCAAGAACGAAAAAAACAGGAGGAAAAAAAAACGCCTGATAATGCAAACAGAGAGAGAGAGAGAGAGAGAGAGGAGAGAGAGAGAGAGAGAGAGGAGAGAGAGAGCGACGAGAGAGAGCACGCGCATGGTCGCGTACAAACGGCTTTAAGATCCAGTACCGCGCGTGCAATTCTGTTCCGCCATCCTCCGCGCCAGGAGCAACAGGAGATCCAGTAGTGGAGGAGCGCCAGGCGGAAATGCCCAGGCCCAGCGAAGTGGTTGGGGTCGGACCAGATTGAATCTCGCCGTCTTCACAACCCGGAGTGGGAAAGACAGTGCGCCAACAAGATCCCTTAAGGAGGCACCCTCGGCGGCGGAGGAGGGATGGTATATACACGCAATGCACGAATACAAGAACCATACAAGAACACGTAATGCAACTAAAAGGAGAACGAAATCAAATGAATACGAAAG
>JADBJO010005362.1:55000-57500 GCA_016801955.1 Conus betulinus | reverse complement strand
ACAAATAAACAAAAACAAACCTAACATGAGTGGAGGAATATATTCCAAAGTGATTACAAGAGTTAACAGCATCCTCCAACTGCTATCTGAAAAAAAAAACCGTCCTCCTCGCTGCAAGGTATCCACCCTTTCTAAACATCATCATCATCATCATTATTGCTATTATTACAACTACCACCACTACTATTATTACTATTCTCCTTATCATTATTATCATTGTTGAGAATACTTATGTCACACCTATCATCGGTCAGAAACCAAGCTCTAAGCACTTTACAATCAACGCTGTCGTTTTACACAGCGGGCTGCCTACCCGGGTAGAGCCGACAGAGGAGCCGCCTGCTACATTCTGTCCTTTTCTCCGTGTCGTTCACTCGAATATCAGTCACTCGGGTTTTCGTTCAATTCTTCATTCTTTCGGTACCTGTCACGCGTATGCATGTCATCCATCCCAACGGCCTAAACTGGCCTTCTCTTCTGAAAGTTGTGAGTTCACGTGTGTGCATGATGTTAGGCGTGCGTTCACACGCGGTACCTCGGTTTATAGTCTCATTCGAAGGACTTTTTGGAAAATGGAGTCAGAACGAATGTAAACACCCCCCCTTCCTCCACACACACACACACACACACACACACACACACACACACCGAGACGGCCCGGTGGAGATTCGAACCAGCAACCCAAGGATCGCCAAGATGACGAGTCCGGCGCACTACCAACTGAGCTGTATCGGCCCGGCAACGTTACTACTCTTTTTTTTTTTTTTTTTTTCATATCGACTTTTTGCTGAAGTCTGGAAGCTGCACCGTGTAGATGATTCAACTGGGGTTTTGAGGTCAACCGGGGGTTTCTGATAGTTCAACACTGTCGTCAGCTAACGGCAAGCAATTTCGATCACGCCAAGAGTGAGCATTGCGCCAGGCCTTCCACTCTCTATCATTTCTAAAGTGAATTCGTTAACAAACGGCAGACAGGGACAACACTATACGCATCAACCTGTTTAACATCACGTTGATACGTAAGATACAGTCTGTAGAGCCATACTTGATCTCACACATGTTTGCGCTTTTTAACAGCAGCACTGCCCAAAGTTCTGAAACATCGAAAAAGTTGACCTCTTAATGCCAGTCTTGAAGTTTGGCCTGAGCAAATTTCTACAGTCCAAGAGAGGGTGGGAGAGAGAGAGAGAGAGAGGGAGGAGGGGAGGGAGAGAGAGAGAGAGGGGGGGGAGAGGGGAGAGAAGGACAGAGAGAGAGAGAGAGAGAGAGAGAGAGAGAGAGAGAGAGAGAGAGAGAGAGAAGTGTGTGTGTGCACGGGCGCACGTGTATGTGTAAACGAGAGAGAGAGAGAGAGAGAGAGAGAGGGGTGCGCGCGCGCGTGTGTGCGTGCGTTCGTGTCCGCGCGCGCGCGCGCGTGTGTAAACGGGCCAGTTTGCACCCTGTCATGATGTAGGCAGAATTTTATGTTCACTTCATGAACACAAGCACAATATTAAAACCTTTTGCAAGAGCACGTTGACGATTTGCTCTAAAAAGCAGAACTCCTACTACTCCCCTAGATGATGCTACCGACGACATGTAGAAAGCTACGTTTAAGGGGAAGTCGAAATACTTGCTATACTTTGCATTTTCTTTTACAAATACTTCGCAGCACTGGAAGAAAAAAAATCACTGGTCCGTTAGATTTTTTTTTCCCCTCAAGCTGCTCAGTGACCCTCCAGCATGTCAATAATTGCTGAATACTCGGCAGTGGACATTACTGGAAGAAGAAGAAGAAGAAGAAGAAGAAGAAGAAGAAGAAGAAGAAGAAGAGACAATGCATGATGTTTCGTTACCTTTACACCTTGGCTCTAATGCTGTTAACTTCTCACGTATTTTTGTTGTTGTTGTTGTCATATCCTGGCTGAAAGACTCCAGGGATCATCCCGAACAGCTGAAGCACTTAAAACATCATGGTACAAATGCATCAGCTGGGGATGAGAACATTACGTGCGTGACCGTTTTTTAATTACCCGCCACGTGGGCAGCCACACTCCGGCTTTCCGAGGGATTTTGCAGACTGATTATGTTATGCTAGGAGCTTGTCACGTTTGAAGACACCCCCCGCATAACTATGCTGAGCATAACAACATTTCGATGTAGCCTTGGTGTTCTACTAGCCGATGTCGGTTGGTCTGGCACAGCCTTAAGCCAAGGCGAACTTCTCACGTATAAAACTGAATCTTTCCTTTGCTTTAGAAAGCCAGTATTCTATTCGGTAATTCCATCAGAACTTTGACGTATGGCAAGCTCAAAAACCAAACCAAAAAAAAGCACGACACACACACACACACACACACACACACACACATAATAAACGCATTTATTTTCTGGAATATTACAGTGTAATTTTGGAATGACGACAATATGGACGGGTCAGTACCATTTTTTATAGAGAAGAATCGTCTTTTCAGCCGAAGGTGTTGAAATATTTTCAAGGAAAGAGTTCAGAGTTTACCAA
>JADBJO010005362.1:42500-45000 GCA_016801955.1 Conus betulinus | reverse complement strand
GGTGGGGGGTGGGGGGTTACATCGATGTCACGACCCCGCAGGCTGCAAATTGTATCCGACTACAGGAAACGAGGGGGAGTTACTCACTCTCCTCCGAGCTTTCCGTTAGTGTGTTTCGTGCCACGTGATTTTGATTGTGGGACTTTTCACCGTTGAAAATGTAAATTACATTCCTATCATAATCATATATATATATATATATATATATATATATATATATATATATATATAAGTATTATTTTATGTACCTTCATAGATTTATACTCTTATTTGGAGTAACAACAGTTTTTAGTCATGATTATTTATTCATATATTATTATTATTATTACTACTATTATTATTATTATTATTATTATTAAGCGTAGAACAGTTTAGAATCGGTTTCCTTACTTGTTCGGAGACTTGGACACATTTGTTCCTTAAGCAATGCATGTGTTTGTCAACTACCTGTTTGTTTTCTCGGCATCCGCTCTGTGTACGCTACACATGCCATCGATCTTCACGCTGTTCAGCCAGTTGCCACGTACATTGGCTGTTAACACTTTCCGCGGACGACATGCGCGCCAAATCATTCGAGCAGAAAGAAAGTCTGGTTTTATGGCTTTTTTTTTTTTTTTTTCCTTTTTTTTTTGGCTCGTTTATGCTTTGGTTACTGCTGCTCCAGCTGCGAGTGGTTTGCATAAAGCACGTGGGGAATATACACTCACACACACACGAAGGGAGAGAGAGAGAGAGAGACAGAGAGAGAGAGAGAGAGACAGACAGGGAGACAGACAGAGACTAAGAGGGAGAGGGAGGGTCGGGGTAATTTTTTTTCTCTTTATTACACACCTACACCCTTAAGTGTTAGCATCGAGTTCCTTCTTTTTTCTTATCATGCACTTTCCATAACTCCCGACAAGACGAAAAGACAAAACAAAACGAAGTGTATATTTTCCTTTCATTCTTTTGCATTCAAGGCGCTACTACTGTGTGCGCGCGCGCGCACACACACACACACACGCATGCGCGCGCGGCGCGCGCGCGCACGCACGCACGCACACACACACACACACACACACACACACACACAACACACACACACACACACACACAAAGAGCGCGCAGTGGTAGTGTGACAGACAGAGAGAAAAATAGAGATGATGTGAGGGAGTGAGAAAAACAAAAACAAAAACAAAAACAGTACACCTGGTTACGGGGAGTGTGAATGTATACTGCTGTTTGACTTTATTTTTTTTCCAATAACACGGCACTGCACCCCCCAAACTTACTGAATTTGGTTGCATGCCTGATCAGTCAACTTGAATTTGATCAGAAATCAACTCAGTCTGTGTCATGCACATCACAGCGGTGAACTGAAATGTGCACATACTGCACACGAAAAAAAGGTGCAAATCAAACAGGCCTGTGCAACAGAGCACATCTGAACTGCAGGAATACTGCAATGCACGTGCAACCCATGTCTTATCTGAACACAGGTCAGCAGTTTTTTGAGAGACTGGTGGGCATTTATGCCTGTGTTTACGGCACTTTTGCAACCATGCCTCGGAGACAACGACTGAGTCAGGATGACCAAGGGGCGGGCAATTGCGTGGCTTCAGGAGGGCGTGGGGGTGCGAGAGGTTGGTCGTTGGTCGTCGACTGTCAGTCGCCCATTCAGTCATTCAGACTTTGAGAGACCGCTTCAACCAGACAGGAGGAAGTGTTGCTGAGCGAAGACGTCCAGGACGCCCAAGGTCCACCTCCAGGCAGCAGGACAGGTTTGTTGTCCTGTCGGCTCTGAGGCAGAGAACGGCCACTTCCGACACACTCAGGGGGCAGCTGCAAGCAGCCGGCAATGTCACCGTCAGTGACCAGACCATTCGGAACCGGTTGAGAGAGGCACACCTGCGCTCAAGACGACCAGCCGTCCGTCCTGTCCTGACACCAGCTCACCGTGCTGCTCGTTTGGCTTGGGCCCAGCGTCACTTAGCATGGACCAGAGATCAGTGGGCAAGAGTATTGTTTACTGACGAGTCCCGCTTTGCCTTATCATTTCATGACGGCAGGAACCGTGTCTGGCGGCGGCAAGGAGAACGCTATCACGATGGTCTCGTGAGCGAGCGTGATCGCTATGGTGGTGGATCCATAATGGTGTGGGGGAGGGATGGCACGGAACTACAGAACCCCCCTGCACATGGTGCAAGGCAACCTCAACGGTGTGGGCTACAGGGATGGCATCCTGCAGCCCCTTGTGCTGCCAGCGCTGCAAGCTATTGGACCAGCGCGCGGTACTTCAAGACGACAACGCCAGACCTCACAGGGCTCGAGTCGTCAACAACTTCTTCAGCAGCAACACGTGATCCACATGGACTGGCCAGCCTGCTCACCGGACCTTAATCCAATCGAGCACCTATGGGACGTGCTGGGCCGGCGACTTCGAAGCAATCACCCCCCGCCAGTTGACCTCAACCAGCTGTTCCAGTTCCTTGAGCAGGAGTGGCAGGCAATACCCCAGATG
>JADBJO010005362.1:32500-37500 GCA_016801955.1 Conus betulinus | reverse complement strand
CCAATATTTCACATGATTTGGAAGACGATGGCTTGCCTTTCGGTCATGCCTTGCAGAAATCGATCTCCTAACTGCCATCTGCAACCAAATCTGCCACACTGGGAAGTGTCCCACGCTACGGACTCGTTCACTAATCTTCACCCTTCCCGATAAGAGACATCTCCCAAACGGCCAGAACTACCGCACTGTATTCTTGATCTGCTAGGCCAGCAAATAATGCTCACAATCATTATGCATCGATGTCAACCGCATGCAGGCATCATCATTGCCGCACAGCAGGCTCAACTCCGCAGAGGCAGAAATATCATCGAACGTACCCTTTGCGAAAAACATCTCCAGCACCTTTGGGGGCGGGAGGGTGGGGGTGGGGGTGGGGGGGTAGCGAATGCATTTTCGTTATTTTTTTTTTTCGTTTTTGTTTCACCTGATGAAGACCTAAGAGGTCGAAACGCGTTGTGTTTTGTCTTGTGACTCGTTTGTCCACGTTTCTCTGGGCGGTTCACTGACATTTATTTAAGATTTGTTTAGATTTCCGCCTGCAGTCGTACGCTGTATTCCTTTCTACCTGGATTCGTTTCCACCTGGATTCGTTCCGACCGTCAGTATGTGTGTAACTGGCATTTATATGCGTTATCAACGTGTTTTCTGATCAAAATTCACGTTGATCTTTAACGGGGAGGAAAAACACAACGGAGAGAAACCATGTTTGAAATCGATGTGAGCAGTAAAGGCCTCTTGCGGACAGTGATTTTGGCGCGTGAAAGCGGTGTGGAGCGTTGGAAATACTGCTCCGTTCGAAACAGTCCGGTAATGTGTGTGTGTGTGTGTGTGTGTGTGTGTGTGTGTGTGTGTGTTCACACGCGTCCAAAACTTACGTTTCATAACACTACTTACGTTCATAACACTATTCTACACTGTTCTGTTTCAACACGTTCCAAACACTATTCTACACAGGTTCTGAACACTCACTCAACACGTTCCCCCCCCCCCCCCCCACTATTCCCCCCCCCACACCCCCCCCAGGGTCCCCCCACGTTCAAAGCCCTACCCATAATGTATCCCCCCCCCCCCCCCCCCCCCCCCCCCCTGCTGATGTCATGTGGGTCCTAGCATGCACAGACACGGAGAGGGACATCACAACAAGTCTGAGAAACAGTAAAGTGCATGTCGAAAGTTCTGAGCTGCTGTCATTGCCTCTCCTAAGATCTGCTTCTTCTTTTGCGTACGCAGGCTGATACTCCTGCGGACACTCCCTGTATAGGCAGGCAGGTATCAATCCCATCTGCTCAACAAAGGGAGTGGAGTTTTGTGTGTATGACCGTTTTTTTTTTTTTTTTTTTTAATTCCGCCATTAAGGCAGCCATACACCATCTTCGGGGAAAGTACATGATATGCGTAACGTGTCATCCATACCAACGGCCAAACTGGCCTTCTCTTCCGAAAGTTGGTGATGGGAGTTTACGTGTGTGCAAGATGTTACGCATGCGTTCATACGCGGAACCTCGGTTTCTAGTCTCATTCGAAGGACTGTATGGAAATGGAGTCAGAACCAATGTTAACTCCGAGGGAAAAAATCCACCTGTACCGAAATGGCCCGACGGAGATTCGAACCCGCAACCCTTGGATTACGAGTCCGGCGCTCTACCAACTGAGCTATCCCCCCCCCCCCCCCCCTCCCCTCTCCTAAGATAAAAAGCAAAAAACATCATCGCAACACGCAGATTTGGACGTATAAAGGCCACGGATTAGACTGAAGCTTTCGTTTTTAAACAGAAAAAAAAACAGCAACAAAAAACCAAAACAAAAAATGCTCACAAAAACCAAAAAGAAGGTTCAAAGTAACGCTTACTTTAATACAAAACATGAACACAGACAAAATTTCGACAACCAT
The DNA here is from genome assembly GCA_016801955.1 of Conus betulinus. Lineage (NCBI taxonomy): Eukaryota > Metazoa > Mollusca > Gastropoda > Neogastropoda > Conidae > Conus > Conus betulinus. The sequence goes on along the minus strand of JADBJO010005362.1, from coordinate 35,609 downwards.
GTCTTCGTCGGACACGACAAGCAACAGAGATAAATCCTGCGCGAAACACCACTCAGCAAGTCAGTCACCATGAAAGGACAAATGTACGTAACAGTGGAACAGTGAGGACAGTTAGAAAAAAAAAAAAAAAAAAAAAGAAGGCAGGAGAGGGGGGGAGGTCTGTAAGTTTTCCTCCCTCCCATCCTTCTCCCATCTCTCCTTCACACATGCAAACATCTCTCTCTCTCTCTCTCTCTCTCTCTCTCTCTCTCTCACACACACACACACACACACACACACACACACACACACACACATATATATATATATATATATATAATTGTGTTGCTAACCAACAATAATTTTTAAAAAGTGCTCAACCAGGTTGGGAGCGGCATCTGTTAAAACTTTGATAAATGTGAGGGAGGTTTTACCACTCACATTTTAATCAAAGTTTTAACAAATATATATATATATATATATATATATATATATATATATATATATATATATATATATATATATACGCGCGTTTAGTGTAATGTCACGAGAAGGCGAAAGGATGGAAGGAAGGAATGAAAGAAGAGAGAGAGAGAGAGAGAGAGAGAGAGAGAGAGAGAGAGAGAGAGAGGAGGGTTGAAGGCGGAGAGAATGGGCACGTGTAAAAAGGTGATGAGGGAGGTGGGGGGGGGGGGGGGGGGAGAGGAGAGTGGGCAGCGATAAATAATGAGTATACGGATGTGATGCAGGCAAGTATACCATCACCAAGCGATCAAATACGGTCATAAACACGACCTTTAGTAATTGGCAATACACAGCCAAACGTTGTATATGGCAGCGAGGGTGCGAGACCGATACACACACTGAGGAAACAATTGTGTATGAGGTAAAAAGACTGGGGTGGGAGGGGTGGATGTGGGGTCGGTCGCCCATAACGGCCTACCCAGCTCTGATCTAGGGTAGGTTAACGGGACGGGAAAAAAACGAGTTTCACACACACACACACACACACACACACCTCAGTCAGATGCCTGATCTTGAAACAGCTGCAAATCAATCGCCCCACTCCTCCAACACCTACCCCACTCCCGAAAAAGGGATAGGGGTGGGGGTGGGGTGGGCGCTTGGAAGTGGGAAGAAGGATTGGGTTGAAGCAGGGAGGAGAGTAAGGGGGGTGGTGGTGGTGGTGGTGGTGGTGGTGGTGGTGGTGGTGATGAAATAGCATCATGGGAAGAGAGGGATAAAGAAAGAAAGAAAGACAGGGAAAGCTATTAAAGGGGCAGACCGAGAGAGACATTATCACTATAGAAGACCCTTCATTCTCAATTCTTAGAGGGTACTTACAAGGAACTATGGTACGCGGACCCACACATTGATGTGGAATAGATGTATTCATGTATGGCTGGGCTAATTTCGCTCAAGTGGACAGCGTTTTTTGTCTCGCTCTCCTGAAACAACTCTCTCTCCCTCCCTCTCTCTCTCTCTCTCTGTGTGTGTGTGTGTGTGTGTGTGTGTGTGTGTGTGTGTGTGTGTGTGTGTGTGTGTGTGTGTGTGTGTGTGTGTGCGTGCATGTGCGCGCGCGCGCGCGTATGTGTGTGTGTGTGTGTGTGTGTGTGTGTGTGTGTGTGTGTGTGTGTGTGTGTGTGTGTGAAGGTTAATCGATCTCTACACCCCACAGTCACACCATCGATGACTTTACGTAGGTTATCCAACTGAAAGTCGGGCTGCACCGATTGAACATCTAGACGGGACTAGGCCGGACTGTTCTAAGCCTTAAGGAAGACACAGCCTATCCGAAGATGATCTGACTGAATGCTGGTTTAGCCCGATCAGACGCTGCGGTCCTGGCCTGTGAGAGAAGTCCGTCTCAAAGCCAGACTTGCCTTGAGCCGGAGCACTGTCACGTCTAGCACTAACAGCCCACAACACAGCATCCACATCAGGACATACGGTACCCCAAGTACCCGCGGGAGGCGGCACAGTCCTGTTGAATAAACTGGTTGAGATCAAATTGTCTAAACGGGGTCCTGTGTGAAGCTGTAGACGACTTACCAGCCGGGAGACTCTGTGGGGGAGAAGGCCTGTTAAATTCTGTTGAAGCCGGCTGGATTTCTGCTGCCCAGTTTCTCAGCGAGACAGGGTTCCGTATCCTTTTCTGCCCCGGGAGTCGGCGGAGTGAACAAGCCACAAAGCCTTTGACCCTGACACTGCCCGTGGGGTGGTCTCGCAGGCTGCAATGGCTAGCCACGGGTTGGCCTCTCTTGTGGTTAGTGCCAGCCGATGTCTTCCCTGAACCTGATTTTCTAGGGAGCGCCCAGCCCAGTCTCACCAGTGTACAGTTTGGAACAGAAAGTACAGTGGATGACGTATAAATCAGTACTGGCAGTCACATTTGAAGTACTTTATGAATTACATCTGTGACCTGAGTCCCTTCACTTCAATCGAGATACATTCAGGTTCGTTGCAGGGAGTGGTACCTGCTTGGGAAGGTGTGTGTGTGTGTGGGGGGGGGGGGGGGGGGGGGGGGGAGAGGGGGGGGGGGGGGGGCTCCACCTACATCTGCGAGTGTGATCATCATGTCTTCCCTTTTGCGGAGGGATTCTTGGTATACACCCTCTGCAGGGGTGAGGCAAGAAATCTTTCTCGTTAAGTCCGTAAGACACATGTTGATGATATAACATTTCTACTTAAGTCTTCCTCCCGTGAGGTGGCTCCCTGTTAATAGTAACAGACGTACGGAAAAGATTCTGAAACACGTCGTCATCGGGTTTGGCTCAGTGATTGGAACGATAGCCCGATACAGCCATCCCATCTCTGAGGTCTGAAGAAACGTTGGCAGACTGTTGTCAGTATTTTAGCTTGCTTTCAGTAACGCTGCAGTTCCCGAAAACGGCAACAGACTTGCCGCTGAACAAGTATAGAAAAGAGAAAGAAAGAGAGAGAAAAAGAAAGAAAGAAAAAAAATCTTGTTGAAAAACTGAAAACAAACTGGCCACTAAACGAGGAATGACGAACTGCCACTGCCCCTATAAAACTCACATTAAGACTTGCGACAGATGAAAGAATGGAAGTATGTTCTCCCCATAAGTCGTAGCAGAGGTGCACCCTGTAAGATCTGTACAGACTCAGT
>JADBJO010005362.1:25000-27500 GCA_016801955.1 Conus betulinus | reverse complement strand
TAGCTGTAGTGTGTAGTGTTCAGTAATACCTAGCAGTGAATACACATTAGGATATCTAGCTGTAGTGTGTAGTGTTTTCGTAGCACCTGCCAGTGATTACACATTCAGATGTCTGGCTGTAAAGAGCAGAGTTCAGTTATATTTGACAGTATTTACACATTAGCATGCCTAGGTGCAATGTGCAGTGTTCAGTAATATCTGACAGTAATTACACATTAGGCTGCCGAGCTGTAGTGTGTACAATCCATCAATACCTGACAGTAATAACATACAAGGGTGTCTTGCTGTGGTGTGTACAACCCACATAAACGTCAGGCGGTAATGACACTATGTGATGTCTACCTGTAGCGTGTAGAACTCATCAATTTTGGGCATAGATTACATAACGGGCAGTGCAGTTGTGAGTGTGAACGAGAAAAAAAAACACACAGGGTTTCAAATTCTTGCTCTTTGGTAGATTTTTTATCTGAAAGCCCTCTTTTCCATATTCCACATGTGCCTCCCCCCCCCCCCCCCCCCCCCCCCCAAAAAAAAAAAAAAAAAAAAAAAATCCATTTTCCCACAGCTTGGGCTGAAAGCACGTGGATATTTATTACAGATCCTGATCTGCAGATCCCTCGCCGCCTCTCCCTTCTGCCTCATTCTCCCACCAAGCGGCGGATTTCCATTTCGTTTAACTGGTTGGGCAACCATCAATCCGATAGAACCGCGCGTCTTCGGACGTCTGCCTACCAATCACATTGTATCATCGTCTTCACCCTCCCAACAATGTCTTCCACATCTTCCGTTTCACCGACCTTGGTCTCAATGCAAAAAAAAAAAAAAAAAAGAAAAAGAAAAAAAAAATGAAAAAGAAAAGAAAAGAAAAGTCTGGGCACTGGTGATGGGTGATGGGGATGAAGATGGGAAGGTGAGAAATGGTTGGTAGAAGCGGTTGGGGTGGGTGGCGTGAGATGGGGAGGGGGGGGGGGGGGGGGGGGGGGGGCTACGTCCAGGAGTCAGTCTCCAACAGCCTTGGTCAGTCCATGCTCTTTCAATGCCCGGCGGATTCAGTGCTTAGGGTACTCTCTCAAAGTGAGGTGTTTCGAGGTAGGTCCGACTCGTGTTAAACGCTCTGGTGTTGTCAGTGTAGTATATCACACAGACCGCCCCCCCCCCCCCCCCCCCCCCCCCCCCACACACACACACACACACACACACACAGACACACCTTTTCTTTTAAACTGAAAAGATCAGCTTGCTTACGGATGAACTAAACCCAGGAAATGCTTGAACCTCGACACATCAGTTATCCTTTATGTAAGTCATACGCAGAATATGCATTCCTTACATATTGCTCTGACAATTGAACAATTGAAAAAAAAAAATAAACATCCGTAATGGAAAAGAACTCCAGGGAGAAAAACAAACCACCTGAAATTCAACTGTACCAATATTTATCTGCACGTTACTTCTTCAAATCTGGGCATCCAAGGAACTTGGTCCTTTTCAATAAATGTTGGCACGTAACCCATGATCACGTTCAGGCGCAACAAACACCTCCAACACAGACAGGTGCGCACCAAACTGAACACAAAATCGCCACACCTTCGTCAACTGATACTTTCTCCTGCTCGAAACCCAGCTGCAAAACCTCCCTCTCACCAGGCCAGACCACCAACCTACTTGGTCCAAAAGGCTCGCTCCAAACTGAACGCACATTATCCTGTCAGAACCGCAACATCGTGCATGTTATCCGCTGTGCACTGTGGTGTAAGATATAGATACAGGTGAGAGTCACTTGAGACATACAACTCTGAACACCTGGCCGACGTCCGCCAGGACCGATGCAATCCAGTCGCCCTGCACTTCAACCATCCCCAAACACAACAGCAATCCATGACTAAATCCTGGCGCTCTGGTAATCACACAGAAACAACTTTCAGCGCACAATGCAGGAATCCCATCTTACTGCCAGATGAGGGACCTTCCGACCACTTGGCATCAAAATCCAAAAACAGCACGTGCCCGTCCATTCCCACAATACCAGCCCACGGTACTGTCCACTGACACAACACCGTACGACTCATTCTTCACCTCATGTATATGTAACAGCTATTTTCTTCTCTCTTTTCGCTATCTCCAATTTCTTCCACCGATCTATTCCTTATTCACTCATCTATGCACCCCTTTCTTGCTCTGGTTTTCTTTCCATTACAAACACTTCCCCTCAACACACACATTCTCTTCGTTCCTTTCCCCCCTTTATTTTATTTGTTTATTTACTTCTTCTTTTGTGTGTGTGTGTGCGTGCGTGCGTGCGTGGTGCGTGCGTGCGTGCGTGCGTGTGTGTGTGTGGGTGTGTGTGCTTCTTCTCCTCCTCCTCCCGTTTCCACAGGACAGTAAACTTTTTACTCATTGATCTTTCCTATTCCTTTCCACCTATAATTATCATTATTGTCATGATTATTATCATTGTCATCATTATTACTATCATTGTCATTTTCAACCCCTTTTTAAA
>JADBJO010005362.1:5000-12500 GCA_016801955.1 Conus betulinus | reverse complement strand
TGTGATGTTCTTCTGTAGATTAGACACCAGTCATTGCTATGCTGTTTTGAAGATCAGTTAGATAACAGTCCATTACTATACCGTTTTGAAGAATAGACAGTCATTTACTAGGAACCAGTCATTACTACGGTATCCTGAAGACTAGACACGAGTCATTACTACGGTATCCTGAAGACTAGACACCCAGTCATTACTACGGTATCCTGAAGACTAGACACCAGTCATTACTACGGTATCCTGAAGACTAGACACCAGTTCATTACTACGGTATCCTGAAGACTAGACACCAGTCATTATTATACTGTTCTGAAGACTAGACACCAGTCGTTACTATTCTGTTCTGGACTAAACATCAGCCATCCCTATGCTGTTCTTAAGACTAGACACCAGACATTAGTCTGTTGTGCTGAAGACTAGAACACCATGCATTACCATACTGTTCTGAAGACTAGACAACAGGCATTACTATACTGTTCCGAGCTACACACTAGGCATTAGTATTCCGTTTTGAAGACTAGACACCAGGCATTTATAAGCCGACAAAAAAAAAAAAAAAGCAGCGACCTTCAAAAGTCGACAAAACGAAAGAAAAAAAAAAAAAAAAAAAAAAAAAAAAAAAGGGAGCCGCATCTTCCAGACGGCAAACGCATCAGAGTTGAGAAGATTTTTACACCTCCTCTAATCTCTCCCCCCTCCTGCTGAGGTGCCTCTAAGGACCACCACAGGTCAAGAGGCCCCCCATCCCACCACCCCCCATCCCCCACCCCCTCTTCATTCCTCCATTCCCCCCCTCTCTATCATTTCATTTCTCCTGCTCCCATCCCCTGCACAGGTATCAAGTGGCTGATTTTCACCGCAGTGAATGGTCTGGAAGGGACTTCCGAAGAGTAATCTTGGGGGATTTTAGTTGGATTTTGTCCTTTTTTATTTTTTTTTTTTGGGGGGGGTTTGTTGGGGCGGTGTTTTTTGTTGGTGGTATCATCCGGTCATCATGTCTGGCCTTTTACTGCTACTACTGCGTGCTGCTGCTGCTCCTGATGCTTATGCTCATAGATGACGCTGCATTGCCCTTGAGTTTATATTATTGTCTTGAGTTTTTTTTTTTTAATTTTTATTTTTTTTTTTAGGGCCCATCTCATTGCTTGTATATGGTCGCTCCTCTCGTTTTCTGTGAGACAACCCCCTTTCCTCCCTTTCCCTCCCCAAGGCATTCTTTCATTCGTTTTTTTCGTTCTCCCTTCTTTCATTTTTTTTCTTTTTCTTCTTCTTTCCCTTTCTTTCCCCTTTCCTTTCCGTTTTTCGTTCTTTCTCTCTCCTTTCTTCTCGGCTCTCTTTCGTTCTCTCTCTCTCTCTCCCTCTCCGATCTCTATCCCTTCTCTGACCTCTCTCCTCCTCCCTCATCTCGGCCTTCTCTGTGTCTGTCGGCTTCTGGTCTGTGCCTATCTCGGTCGTACTCCCTTTCTCCCCTTCTTTCTTCTGTTTCCGGTCCCGTCTCTCTAGCCGTATCTTCTATCTCTTTTCTGTCTCACATGCTGCTTTCCTCTGACCATATCTCTCTCTCCATCTCTCCGTCTCTCTCTTCTATTTTCTTGCTGCTCTTTCCCTTTTCCATCTTTCTGTCTTTTTTATTTCTTTTGTTTATTTTTCTGTTGCTTTCTCTTTCTACTGTCTTTTTCTCTTTTTTCCCCTTCCCGTCGATCTATCTATTTCTCTTTTTTCTGTGTACTTTCTTCTCCCTTTGTCTGTCCGTCTGTCTGTCTTCTGGTGCTGTCTGTCTGTCCTCTCTCTCTCTCCCTCGCTCTCTCTCTCCTCTCTCATTTCTCGCTCTCATTTGGTGTTTTTCTTTTTTTTTCTTTTCTAGCTCTTTGTGCTGAATCCATTCTAAGAGTTTTGCTCATGTCAAGCCGGTGTACCCCACCCCTTCCACCCATTGTCATTGGTACCAGTGTCATCTGTATCATGGCAGTTTCAATCTGCATCACAAGTTATCGTTGGTGTGTGCCTTTTCTTTCTGTGGTTTCCTGTCGCAGTCTACTTTCAAAATACCTGAGTCCAAAAGGACCGGGTAAGTCCGTTGTCCTGAGCCATTCCCACTTTGTCCTGACGGCATATCCATCCCCATTTGCCTGGCTCGGCATAGTAGCCCCTGTCCACTGGGTCCGAGTAGAATCTGGGCTACAGCCCAGGTAGCCCATGTCCACGTCTTGAAACTGAATGAACCCCTCAAATGAAACACAGTTTATTCAACATCAAAAGTTCGCTGCCTGTTTTGAAAAAAAATATTGTATTCACCAAAGTTTCGCTGCCTCGATTTTGAAAAATATTGTATCACCGATTGCCCAAGAGAAATGAAAATGGAATTACCAATTTGCTGTGCTGTCTGCACACTTAGTGGAAACCAGCGGAAGCTTCCAATGCTTACCTAGTGCAGGAAGATTGCTCCCAGCTGGTTGCTTCGCGCATCCAAGTTTGAAGGCAGTATTTTTTCTTGTGGGTCCCCACAACCGTATCTTCGCATTGTTCATCCCTCATCATCATCAATCATCATCATCATCATCATCATCATCTCATCATCATCATCTTTCTTCGTCTCTTTCTTCTTCTTCTTCTTCTTCTTCTCCTCTTCTTCTTCTTCTCTCTCCTCTTGCTTCGTCTTCTATGAATCCTCCGCTCGCCCATCTCCTCCTCGTTCTCTGTCTTTCAATCTGCTTGCGCAATGTATTTTGTGTTACCTGTCCTGGTCCATAAGATTCCTAGTTTTGCCTGAGTACATGTAGCAGTAAGGATAAAATTTGAAGTAGACACAGCTTAATGTCAGGGAAAAAGAAGAATATCGACCGGACCGAATTCGAGCGTGTGTGGTCAGAGTAAGTCCATCTGTAAAGTCACAGGTCCCGGAACTGACCAGGGCATTGGTAGCATCGCCATGCAGAGCTTCACCCACACCCAGTTGTCGCCGCTTCTGACGAAGGGTGAGCCAGCGCCAGGGTTTTGCAGCAAAGGTGTTTCCGTTCACCTGCGAAACCGATGTTTAAAACAACAACAACAACGACTACAACGACAACAAAAAAATAACAACCAACCACCACACCACCACGCCACTACCATCTACATCGCCACCCGCCACCACTACGCACACAACACAACCAACACAACAACAACCACAACGACGAGGACGACGACGACGACGACAACAACATTGCGTGGTTGACCACCAACACCCAGAAACCGACATACCCAAACAAGAGAAGCTGAAGACTGTTAATAAAAGTTGAAGTTTATGTCGCTGGTAGAGTGTGGAGATCCAAACCCTTTCTTTGATTCATACTTCTATACCCTTGTGAAGCATGTCCATTTGTATCCCTATGGCTGACCTGATTAGTGGGGATTAATTTTTGTCATTTGTTGTGCTGTGTGTGTGTGTGTTTGTGTGTGGTGTGTGTGTGTGTTGTGGGTGGTGTGTGTGTGTGTGTGTTGTGTTGTGGGTCTTTTTTCGTCAATTTTATTCGTGATTTCGTGTGTTGTTTTAGAGCACACTCCAAAACACTCGAGTGTTTATAACGTGGAGGGAGTTGCATGACGAAATTACAGTCTGGTGGGATCAGAGAGAAGCTGTTTTATTTTCATTTGTTTATTTTATCCTGCCTTCTTTATTCATTTATTCGATTCCTTATCTATTCAGTTTTTTAATTTGTTAAATCATCATTATTTGTCTATTTCATGTATGTATTTATCTTTCTCTACACACACACACACACACACACACACACCACACACACACACACACAACACACACACACACACACACACACACACATACACACCAGGACACAACACACACACACACACACACACACCACACACACACCACACACACAAACACGTGTGTGTGTGTGTGTGGTGTGTGTGTGTGTGTGTGTGTGTGTGTGTGTGTGGTGTGTGTGTGTGTACACACGTGGTGTGTGTGTACACACGTGTGTGTGGGTGTGTGTGTGTGTGTGTGTGTGTGTGTGTGTGGTGTGTGGTGTGTTGTGTGTGTGTGTGGGTGTGTGTGTGTGTGTGTGGTGTGTGTTTCATTTATATCTATCTTTGTATCTTGGGTAACAAGAAATACTCTGACAGTGCTGGTTGGCGAAAGATATGCCAGTACAGGTACCTTTTCACGTAAAATACTCTTGATGACACTCAGCGAGAGAGACTGTTATTCATTTGCCATACTAGCCCTGCAAATGCTCTGTGTGACAAGCTGACCTACTGATGCTGAGAAGGCTAGTTTTAAGTCTTTGCCGGGTGGACCATTTTGTTTTGAGGTTAGGTTTGTGCATGGTGTAATTACACATTAGTAAACGCACTACCAGAAAAAAAAAGAGGTGCTGTCAATACAAAAATAATGAAGCGCGATATTTCTCTGGTGCCAGAGTTGGTGAGTCTTCTGCATGAAGGAATCAGCCACGACAGCACGATACACCTCGGACCCCATTCTGACCTGAAACCGTCGAACAAACAAAAAAAAAAAAAAAAGAAAAAAAAGAAAACTAAAAAAAGAAAAAAAAAGAAAAGAAAAAGAGAAGAAAGAAAGAAAGAAATAAAGAAAAAGGCATTCAACACTACTTCATAGCTGAAAATATTTTATAGACGCAAGGAGCCTCTAGCCCATTGCCTAGACTGAGAACAAAGGGCTGTGTAGAAGCCTGACTATCTAACCGTCAATCAGGACATCCGTACGACCTGCATGTCGGGAACAATGGTGCCTCTGTGTGTTATCATCGTTAGTATATATGAATACTTGTATAGGCGCCTATCCTCGGCTAGAGACCAAGCTCTAAGTTGCTGCTTTGCAAAACCACACTCGCTTACACAACGGGCTGCTACCTGGGTAGTGCCGACTGAGAGAGCTGCCAGCTGGTGCTTCATTCAGTCGTTTCCCTTCGTCATCCAGTCAACACAATCGCTCAATATTCGCGTTCACCACTCAATTTCCTTACTTCCTCCTTTATTCTGTTCATTTCTCACTGAGCTATTCCGGCCCCTATGTCAAGGAAGTGGTCTTTTGGTTTCTCCCGTTTGTCAGTCTAACGTTCGTGTTCTCGTTCGCAGTCTTATTATCTTTTTGTAAGCTTAATAATAAATCCTTGTTGTGGTTTTAATGATTCATTTCTTTTCTTTCTTTTTTCTTTTCCTTTCCTTCGGCTAGAACATCGCATTCACACTATTGGTGAGATTTTTGCGCATCAGTGTATGTCTGTCTGTCAGTGTGACTGACGTGCCTGTTTGTTTGTCTGTCAGGGTTGTTGTCGTCCGCCTATTTGTCTGGTCCGTACTGTCTAGCTTTTCTGTCTGTCCGTTCTTCGTCTATCTCTGTTTTCTGTCTGTCTTTCTCTCTCTTTCTGTCTGTCTGTCTCTGTCTCTCTGTCCTCTGTCTCTGTCTCTGGTCCTGTCTGTCTGTCTGTCCTGTCTGTCTGTCTGTCCTCATTCTCTCTCTCTCATCTCTTTGGTGTTCAAGGGAAGAATGAAATAACATCCGACTATTTAGAAGGAAAAAAAAAAGGCGACCGGTCATGTGCTGATTTTACGACAGCCAATCAGAAAAGGATCTAAATGAAAAACGCGCTTTCAGCTCCCCCACACACATACACACAAAAATGAAATTAGCTCAGACGGAAGGAAACACTGCCGGTACAACAGAGATCAGCAAATCGTATTTACCAGCACTTAAACCCCACCAATCTTTTTGTTTTCTATTTATCTCTTTTTCTTTCTTTTTTTTTTTGTCATTAACATTGGGTGTTTTTTTTTTTTTTTTTTAATTTCTTCTGTACCGGTCCTTTGCTTGCTTCTGACGATCTATCAGGACCTCCGGAAAGTCTTCTGACAAAAATAGCTTTAATGATGGCCACAGCCGTCTCCGTCCTGGGGAATGAGAAAAAGGTTTTTCCTGTAGCCTAGCCGAAGGCGGGAAGGGGGAGAGGAAGCGTTCTTATCGGAGCACCATGAATGTTCATGGATGTTCGCATCCGATGTCAGGTTCGCGTCGTTCCCGAGGTGATGCGTTACACACCTACCAGATTACGCGGCCGGTGTAAAATGGCCAGAGGGGGTGGTGGCGGGAACATGGTGTCAGGGGTGGGGGTGAGGATGGGTGGTGTGGGGGTGGGGGTGGGGGGGTGGGGTTAAATTTTTTTCCTTCCCACCCCCCACCTTATCGCCGTGACACATTCTTTTGGCGGCGGGTGCACCATCAGGGGAGACGCGCGGCGGGGAGACCCTCCATCTTTGACAAACCGGACGAGACCAGTTTGAGAGCGATAGATTTCCTTCCCTGATTCCACCCCCCCCCCCACCACCACCCTGCTTCCCACCCCCACTCCCCCCACAATCCCGCTAGACTACATACCATATACCGTCTCTCCTCTCCCACCCCGCTCCCCCCCACCACACTCCCCACACCTCGCCGCTTTACCCGCGTCTTAAATTCTTTGTCTTTTCGTCTAGCTCCCCGCTCTTCCCCTCCTCGGTTTTTTTTGGTTTGTTTTCTTTTTTCCTGTGTGGCTCCCCTATTCCCCATACCTTTCTTCCACCCAGCCTCACACCCCCCCACCATCCCCTCACGACCCTCTGTCCTGTGTCTGTCTGTCTGTCTGTCTGTCTGCTGCTCCCTCTGTTTGTCCTCTCTTCTGTCTCTCTGTCTGCTCTCTCTGTTCTGGCCCGTTCATCTGTCTCTGGCCCTGTCCTGCGGTCCCTGTCTGTCTGTCGTCTCTCTCTCTCTCATCCGTCTCCTCAGCTCCTCCTCGCTCCTCCTCGTCTATCCATTTCAGCAATCCTGCGACTTTATATCATCAAGTGACTGGAGAAAAAAGTGAAAAGAAGAAAAGAGAAGAAGAAGAGAAGGAGAAGAAGCAGAAGAAGAGAAGAAGACAGTCAAAGAAGAAAGCGAGGGATAAAAGGATAAAGTCGATCATTACACTGATGGATGATGTTGATAGGTGATGTGGTAGAAGAGGTGGAGAGAAATGGAGGGTGAAGAGACAAAAGAAGGGGGGTGGGGGGGGGGAAAGAAAAGGTGGGAATAGGTAGCAGTCTCTGGAAAAATCGGATCCGAGAACATATTAGATGTGTAACAACGCCAACAATTACGGCAAGTCCCATAAAAAAAAAAAGAATCCCAACAATAACTAACGACTGCAACAATAGCACTACATCTTATTTTCTAATTTGAAAAATAATTATATAACGCTCCGCCAAACAACCGTCTACAAACGATAACAAGTTACAATACGACGCGTTTTTCGAAACCTGTTTGGGTCCTTCTTCAGGGCAAGATGCCACAACACTCAGACACAACGAAACTGAACGAACATCACTTATCTTCATCCAATTCGGCGCAGGACCGGGCGTTGAAATCAAAGTGCCGGAATTGAATGAAGATTAGTGATTCCTCGTTTCTCATTTTCGTTGTCCTGAGTGTTGTGTTTCTTTGCCTGAAGAAGACCTCAGCAGGAA
>JADBJO010005362.1:0-2500 GCA_016801955.1 Conus betulinus | reverse complement strand
CACACTTGTGCGTTGCATGCGTGCGTGCGTGCGTGCGTGCGTGCGTGCGTGCGTGCGTGCGTGCGTGCGTGTGCGTGCGTGCGTGGCTGCGTGCGCGCGCGCGCGCGCGCGCGCGCGCGCGCGTGTGTGTTTGTGTGTGTGTGTGTTTGTGTGTTGTATGTGTGTGTGCGTGCGTGCGTGCGTGCGCGTGCGTGCGTGCGTGCGTGCGTGTGTGTGTGCGTGCATGCGTGCGTTTGTGTGTGTGTGTCGTGTGTGTGTGTGTGTGTGTGTGTGTGTGTGTGTGTGTGTGTGTGTGTGTGTGTGTGTGTGCGCGTGGCGTGAGTGCGTGCGCGCGTGCGTGCGTGTGTGTGTTGTGTGTGTGTGTGTGTGTGTGTGTGTGTGTGTGTGTGTGTGTGTGTTTTCGAATCGGAATTCGCCTTTTTTTTTTTTTTTTTGATTTAAACTCCACCTCATTCTTATACAAAGAAGATAAACATCTTTCGAGACAAGAGGTCAAAAGTGTACTTTTACTGATTATGGTTCAAACCATTTTTCTTCTGCACTAAAACTACTAACTTCCTTAACTGGAAGATGGGATTGAGAGAACGCGAGAGCTTTTCATATACTGCACGACGTGACTTGTCTCTTAAGCTGGAAAGGAACAATGGATATATGTAGTGCATTTAACAGCGAGGTGCAATGATTGGATTAAAAAAAAAAAGAAGTCCCTAATCTACAAATTACAAAGTCAGTTGTTAAAGTCCTTTGACGAGTTTTCGGATATGATCTGTTTCGTTATCTTATCTACACTGAAAAAAATTGGCGCGTGCTCACAACATTAGGGAGAGAGAGCAGAGAAGTGAAGAGGAGGAGGAGACAGGGGGAAGAGGGGCGGGGAGGGTTGGAGGTGTGTATGGGGGAGTAGAGTGGAGTGGTGTAGAGCGTGGCTCGAGGTGGGTGTGGCGGCCACACCAAAAACTAATGCGCCAAGGTCTTGCTTAAGAAATCGAGTAATATATAGACTGGCGCAAATGGATTGTTTTTAAGAATTTCTATTGTGTCAAGAATTTCTATTGTGTCTGAAAATTGATGCTCCCTCATTTTTTTTTTTTGATTTGATTTTTTTTATTTGCATATGGCCATCAATGTAAAAGCCAGGTGGTTCCAAGCTGACAGATCAAAATGAAGGAATGGACTGGTACTGCAGGAAATGAAGAGGCAGATGGACGCTCTCCAAAGCGGGCAGCAAACAAGACCAAACAGGCAGCCCATGCTGTATCCTACAGAGAGGCAAAGATCATCATCCGCAGCCAGTTCAGGACAGCATGGAGAGAAAGACTACAGGTGGAGGTATAGAAGGATGATACTCACCATCTTGAGCGTGCCCAACAAGTCGCCATCTTGAGATGTAAGAACTGGACTGGACACTGTTAGTTGCTTTTCCCACCTCCTCATCGCCTGAATATATCGTATACCGATGAGAGCCCATGTGGCACTGGCCCACAAAACCCAGCCCACGTACTTTCAGTCCTGTCCCCACGTTCGACAGCCTGCGGCGTGAGTTCTGGCCCGGTGCAGTGGAACTCCAAGAAAAGTGTGGGGGAACGGCAGACTCACTCCGACGGACCCCGCTGACCTTGCACAAAGCTAACTGGGCTTGTATCTGACCAGCATGACCAGGGAACGCAGAAGAACGGAACACAGAAGAAGAAGAAAGGATACGGGACTGTTTGAGAGATTCCCACCTGAGACAGAGACAGGACCACGGGGTGACTGGAACTGCCTGAAATGTGGACGTCAACTAAGGGAAAAGTCATGTATTTAAAGAGGGTATTAATTAATATGATGTCATCGGTGGAAATCCCCCTGAATTAGGGATATAATTGGGTAGGGAGCTGTCCTTTAGATCAATTATCATTTTAATATCAAATGCTGGCTCAAACCTCTGGTAGGTTTCAGAAGGCTTACACGGCTTGTAGAGTGATTGAGCGCTAAATTCCACTGTGTGTTGTGGCCAATAGTGCGTGGATTGTACAAAGCGTGAAGGAGACGGGGGTGGGGAAAGACACGAGTTGCGTGTTGTTTCCTTTTCCGGATTTGGTTGCTCATGATGATAATCCTGCTCGAGAGAGAACCAGAACACAGGGAATGCAATCGTAGGCAGAACGTCTGTGGTGCTGTCTGTGTCGCGCTCTCTCTCCCTCCCTCGCCTCCCCCTCCTCTTTCGCGCTCCTCTCAGCAACACAGGTAATATCTATCGAATCGATGTCTATATATCGATTCTAAGCGATCGAGTCGATCTATCTATCTATCGATCTTCTATCTATCTATATATATAAAGTCGAGAGGTGGATGTTGGTCGGTAAGGCACTGTGGGTGTGTGCATAGGCGGCGGGAGGGTGGGGTGTTAAAAGGGGAAGGGGGGGTGCATGAGAGATGGTGGCGGGGGAAGGTGGTGCCAGAAACAACGCTGTCTATCAAACAAAAAGCTCAAATACCTGCAAACATATTCATCACTCCT
>JADBJO010005361.1:122500-164281 GCA_016801955.1 Conus betulinus | reverse complement strand
CCGCAAACCTGACCGTCGCATGCAGTGTTGGATGATGTAATTGTATTAAACTTGCATGGCCCACTTAACATTCGTTCAGACAGAGTGTAGTTAATTATCATAGGTTGATCCTAGTATCCAAGGACACTAGGTTCTCTGTGTCTCAATACTTTGGCCCTTTGGACCCACTCCACAAAAAGGGGGAGGCGATGCCACCTTGGTGACAGTCCCTCTCCAAGGAATAATCTAGAAGTAGCGTACACCATCTAGCATTTAAAAAGAGACACTGGAGCTCTTCCACTCACTGACTCCTCAGACTAGCTGCTAGATCAGAACAGGAAAGACACAGGAAAAACCAGAGTGGAGGCACTGTTATCTTTTCCCTCTAACCCGTTAGTTCTGATTCTCCCAAAGCATAAATGTAATTGTTTCGACCTTAATTTTTCTACATTGGACTCGATACATCAGGGGCGGGAATTTCTCTCAGATCCTCATATTTCCGCGGTAGATCCTTTTCATGTATCTGCGTAACAGCGGGTCAATTTTCCGCTGGAGGATCTGATTCATGTTCTCAAAACTCATTGTCTTCTTTACCACAAAACTATTTGAATTCTTGAATGACTTGATTTTGCAGTTAACTGTAGTAACTTTGGTCCTTCCAGTTTTTTGCGCTAGATCGCTGTCAAAATGGGCTCACACATCGAAGAGTCTCTTATGAGTGTTTACTGTGGCAGAGAATGTATTTTAGATCACCACTTATACTTACTCCTCCTTTCACAACTTGGACAAGTGTACGATGAGAGGAGTTCCTTTTCAAGCCTAATGGGCACAACAAAATATATCATAGCAGATGAGTCCAGCTCCAGACATCTTGGGAGCTGGGACACTCTTGCAGTTAAATTTTGTGTATGCCACTAGGTGGAAAAGGACACTCACATGCTCATCGTCACATGGTCCAGTTGCGGAAAGACGTAACGGAGTCATGAGTTGATTTTTATAGCTTTTAATTGCTTGTGTCATCTTAAAAGTACATTTTTTTTTTTTTTTTTTTTGTTTTTGGGTAAACCAAATCTTAATTGCTTTATTTCCTTTACAATTTGTTAATTGTGTCAAGGTTCTCGCAAATGCCCAACAGATTGGTGGGACTGGCGGGGGGTGGCGGGAGGGGGATGGGGGGGGGGTACTTTGTGCTAATACTTGGTGACATTTATCAAAATGATGAATGTATTATTCTGTGATAGTAGTTTTGCTTGCCACCATGTGGTTAAAAGCTATTACCATGGTGGTTAAGATTCTTTGTTAACGGATCTGACCACCTATTCGTTTGTGCCGTATCTGACTTTTGCCAGTATGCAATCTATTCTCGTAACTGGATTATAGAATCTGGTCGTGATTATTGGAAGCTATTGTCGTGTATGGACTGTTTAGTCTTACACTTGTGGTTGGTACCTTGGGCTAAGTGTTCTTCCAGATTAATGTAATTTAATTCTTAATGAAAACATTGAAGGTGTATTTGACTAAAAATCATACTGTTATCATTGTTTTACTGTCGGCACTACCTATTTGAAAACTCCACTCCCACCTGGAGCACGTAACACAAAAAGTGGAGATTGATAATATCCTATAGAAACGATTGTATGTAACTCACACAGATGTTTAGTTGTGCTGAGTTCTCACACCTCCTTCTGAAAGATAGAGGGGCGCAAATGGTTTGTGAAATCAACAAGCTAAGAATCCGCAGCTACTTAAGGAGCAGTGCAGGGTCCTCTTTTATGTACAGACCTGGGGACACGTGACTACACCTTCAACCAGTGGCTACAACTTACACACTGGGTCAAGACAGGTCGTTGAAGAATCACACACATTCCCAGCACTACAGCACACAGTGCCTACATCAGCCAGGATCAGTCACCAGACACAAGAGAGAGATCAACTATTCTCTCTCGAACTATAGTTATCGTCCCGTTTATTCCAAGTCTGTGACTTCTAGCTCACCCTCAGCTTCATTCCAGAAGTTCCCTCATTAACCCTAAGAATTTCTAATAAGAACAAAACTAAGACTTTCCGAAGCGTGTGCTGGGGATGGACCCAGAGATTATGTCATCTGTCTTCACCCGACGCCTGAGAGCAAGTCCTGTTTCCAGTGCCCCCCCCTTGTCATGCAGCTAGGTGGTCCGTTGACCCCCCAATGGTCTAAAGGCATTTAAGAATGAAGTCAGTGAGAACCAAGTACCCCACCAAACTGCCTATCACGAGAAAATGTCCTGTTGTACAACTAATCTTTAACCTAGCTTACCTGTTTAAGCACTTCAATTAAGTCGATGGTGTGAAACACTGCCACTTAACCTGACGTCAGTTCGTGCTTGTTGTCGTTCGTATCATTGTCTGTTGAATTGTTTGAACTTCTCTCTCTAATTCAGAATTCAGGTGTTTCTTCAGAGTCAGTCAGCAGATTCTTTTAAGAGGATGCACGGCCTAAGGAAACTTATCTCAGAACCACTACTGAGTATTTTTAACATGTCATGGGAACAAATATAAGTTATTTCAATGACTAGTACCGTAAAGTTGCTCCTTCCACCACTCGTGAGAGAGGAGGGTGACAGAGACATCTTTAACATAATTCTCAAATCGAGACAAATATTGCAAGTTCCTTTCCCCTAGAGGGACTCTACATCGATCACGCACCCCTATTACTTCTCGTCATACACTACACCCATCCAGACACAACACCCACGTACGCAACACAGCACACAAAAGGCACACCTCGACACTCTACTACACACAACTGTACACACACGACACACACACACACACACACACGTCACACACATCACAAATACACATGAGCACGCACATGCAGCACACAGACAGACACATTGTCACACATGTGCATGTAACAGCACGACACACACACTCTCTCTCGGCTGTCTCTCCTCTCTCTCTCTCTCTCACGAACACACACACACAAACACAAACACACAACACACACACACACCACACACACACACACACAGCCAAATACACTGCAACACACAACATGCACACGCAGACAGACAGACACAACATGTGTTCATGGGCACACACACACACATAACTCTCTCTCTCTGTATCTCTGTCCTCTCTCTCGCTTCTCGCTCTCGTCTACTCCCTCTCTCTCTCTCTCTCTCTCTCACGCACTACACGCACATACACACACACACAAACACACCCACACACAAAACACATACATAAACATTACACACACACATAGGCACGACACACTAGGCACTCACGGTGGTGTGGTTGTGTCTGGTATCGCTTCATTCTCTCTGTCTCTCTCCTCTATCTCTCTCTCTACTCTCTATCACTCGAGTCTGACGTCTGGTGCAACACACTGACACAACAACACACCATATACTCCGCCTACACAAGCTACGTATACACCGATCGGCGACAGTACACTCCACGACACCCTCGCAACAAAGCACCGACACAACACACACACACGAGGCACACACACACACACAGCAAAAACAGCCACACACACAGAATGGGGTAGGGAGGGGGTAGCTACGTACGTAAACCTCTGAGACTGCACGTTCGGGAAAAGAGGAGTGAAATCGGGATCAGTGATAGTTGTATGGGGAACAGTAAGAAACTTTTATGAATTTGAAAAAAAGGACAGCACACAAGAGAATGTAAAAAGCTATAAAAGGTAGGATTTTATATTCTTTTCCCTGTAACATAGCTGCTGGGTTCAGGTACAAATGCGTATTGGTTTTACTTTCGGTGTTGTTGCTGGGCCAGGGCCAACTGACAGACTTTGACAGCTAAAAGAAGCAGCACAATGACATCAGGCCTTTATCAGCACAGTCCAGACATGTTGTGCGTTGCACAAGAGCTGGGCAGCAGAGTTTTCTTTCCCTGTGTTCCTCATCCACTTCCTCATCTGTACTCTATCTGAGCTAAACTGGTTTTTTTCCTCCACAGCTTTCTTGTGCATTGGCACATATGCCTAAGAGCGCAGCAGCCTTGTTTTCAGACAGTGGTGTTGTCCTCAGCTCTGCCCAATACCCCATCTTTTTCATCTTTTGAAGTTGAAGCCTCCCAAGGGTCTCTGCCGGCAGTTAACGCAGGAATGGCAGGACACAAAGCAAATGGTCCACAATCCGACACATAAAAGCGGCCTAAAGACAGTGAGAACGCTCGAGTTATAAACGATTTGTTGCGACGACGAGAAAGATCAAGGGCGAGTTGTCCGAGGTATGGTTCCACTTTTGCGAATTGTGTGTCTGTGTAGGAATTCTAGAAGACTGATCTTTGTAGGCACAAGTTAGAAGGGGTAGTTTCCACATGAGGAAAGATCATACAATGCACAGCGATGTTTTTCCATCATGTTTTCTGTTTTAGAACGTTAAGGTTTTAAAATAGACAAACTTTTTTTCTCTTCCTTTTTTCCCGGAGTTTTTTTTTCTTTTTTTTTTTTCTTTTCCAACATGAGTGTAATTTGTTAAGATAAGCATCAGTTGTATCAAGTTATGTTTCACGGGGTTATTGGTTGGAAAAGCATTTGCTTTATTTTCTAACCATTTTCAAGGTTTTATTACTATTTGTTTTGAATTGAGGTTTTTTTTGTTATTCATGTTTGAAGTTACTTTTGTGAGCTTAAAAGGATGATGTTTAAATCGATTGCGGGTATACATTGTTGATGAGAAAGTTTCATTTTGTTCACAAGGTAGCTTGCTCACAACTTATTCATATATTTCACAAAAAAGGTTATGACAAGTTTGATAAAAGCTGTTGGGAAATTTTAAACAGTGATAGATTTGTAACAGTTGACATGATGAGTATGTTAGTAATGGTATGTACAAACACCACAACTATCTTATTACATTGCCAGCATGCATAATAGTATGCAACAGTGTGTATAGTGCACATACCCTCACCCCATACACACACACAACACAGTGAACCACACACATACCCACATGTGTGTGATCCACACACCTACCTCTAACCCTGCACACACACACATCACACACCACACACCAAGCACACACACACAACACAAGCACACACACACACAACACACCCACACACACACACCACACACCACACACACACACAACTATCCAGCACATACACACTCACACACCACAGACACTCGCTCTCCTCTCTCATATATATGGATACATACTCACAGATTTCTTTTTTTGTTGTAAATACCTTATGAAGAGAAAGAAAGAACATTGGCACATCTTGCGGTTTGACTGAACTTTGAAAGTGAGAGATTTTAAACATGTTTTCCTGGCTTTGTAGGAGAATAACATGAAAGTTGCTAAAATATCAATTTTAAAAGTTAAAAAAAAAACAAAAAACAAAACAACCAAGCAGATCCTTACAAAGTTCTGAAAAAGTTTATATTTTCACCTGTATGGCCTTCCTGTTTCACTTCACAGCTTTGTGAGGGTCTGAGACCTTGTGGAGAGCTGTGTGTTTTGCAGAAAAAAGGCCTGACTAGGATAGTACTTTTAGTCATGCGTCCTGTGCATGCACGCGCACCTCCACACACGCACACGCACTCACGCACACACCGCACACATGCTTGCACGCACGCATGCAGGCACTCATGGCAACGCACATGGCATGCACGCACGCACACATACACACACACACACACACACACCCACTACACACACACACACACCACACACACACACACACACACGTACACATACATATTGCATGCACACACCAGGTACACACGCTAGCAACAATAAGATAGTCTGTTATTATTGACATCATTATCATTATTGTTTAGTTTACGCAACTTCCTTGCTTCGAGACCAGTTCTAAGTGCTGTACCCATCTACACTGTCATTTACACAGTGGGCTACCTATCTCGGAAGAGCGGACTGAAGTGTTGCCTGCTGGCGCTATATGCAGTTGTTTCTCACTCATTCCATTCATTTGAATGTCAGTTACTCATGTTTTTCACTCACTCTTTCGACTTTTCACCACGGATGCATGCTGTACCGCATACTGTCACCCATAACCATTCAATGATCAGGACTGGTTTTTTTTTTTTCTTTTCTGAAAGTTGGTGATGGGATTTTAAACATGTGCAAGATGTTTGTGCATGCATTTGACAACCAGACCTCAGTGTTTAATCTGATTTGAAGGACTTTCGGGAAATGGGAGTCCAGAAACAACATTAACTCCATCGCAAAAAATCGTAGTGTATATCAACCCCAAGATCATGAGTCCTGGTTCTCACCGTCTCTACCAGCTGAGCTATTCCCTTTTTTCCCTTCTGCTTTCAGAGAACTGGTCAGACAGACCCCAAGACCCATCAGTCAGCTGCCAAACTGATCACAGAGGGCTAAATCCAGAAACGTGCCAAATCCAACATTTGACCGGGTGATTTGATGGGTCAGATGGTATGCTTGTTCCCTTTCTGTTTGTTCATATCAGAGGAAATGTGGTGAAACCTACGAATGGAGACAAATATGCATTTTGATGTGATTCTTTAGCCTGGCTTTAGAGTCTGGTTTTAGCTGTTAGCTAACGAGATTCTTGGCATCAGAAACAGTCATTGCCCCTGCTACTCTTTCCTGTCTGTTTCTTTGGTTTCCTCCACCCACCCTGTTTTCTGAGACCTCTTATTCTTATTCTTCTTGTATGTACTTTGGTCTTTTAATATCATTTTGAAAGAAAATTTCAGCACACCCAAAAGAATATATTAACTCACTCTACTCTGACGTCCACTATAATGGGGTGTCCGTGCACAATGCTTTCTCTCTGACATCCAGTATAGCGGATCACACATTACTATATTGTTAGTGCGAACGTCAGTCAGTCCATGGAAGCCGAAGCATGCCTTAATATCATACAGTAACCTTCCACCATTGTATGGGATACATCGTGATGTGTTCGCTGACCCACTGATCTGTTTTTTTTACACCAGCCCAGTCCTGTTTTTGAAGTGAGCCTACTATGGCATCTCAGCCTTTGACTAGTACTGTAGTAGTGTGAGAAGCAGACAAAGAACACGTGTTTAGAGCTTATGCGAAGCTGAAGAACTTATTCAACTGAAGATCAGACCTTGAAGATCTTGAAGATACTGAACACAATGATGACAGCAAATTTTAACCTGTCTGCAGAGTGTGTGAAGTGCATTGGTAAATAAACATGGCGACGTTCAGAGAGAGAGAGAGTGACAAGTGGGTGGGGTGACTGACAAGTTTCAAAGCTGTAGCATATACCATACTGTTTTTGTAGCCGGATGAAGAAGAGGTTACATTTTACATTTTGTGAAACTGAGGTAGTTACACAGGCATATAAGTGAAATTTTCTCTGTTTGTTTGAAAAAGTCCTATTTTCATCTTAAATCCACTTTGAGAAACCCGTAGAGTATAAGAAATAGCTACTTGACAGTTTCTTCCACTAAGCAAATGAGCTAAAATCAGTGAAATATGAGAGAGTAACTCCGTCCGTTTTTGTTGTTCAGAAATTCTTCACTAGACCGGGTAATTGTTTTACTATTGGAAAAAAATCATAAGAAAATAATGGCTCCCTGTCTCCACCACCTATTTCAATGTATTCATAAGGATTGTGTTGCAACTTCTTTCCTCTGGCTGCCCATTCTGCCCCTATACTCGTAAATCAGTGACATAAAGAACTGCGTGTGCGTGTGTGTGTTTGTGTGTGTGTGTGTGTGTGTGTGTGTGTGTGTTCATGTCTGTGTGGCTGTGTCTGTGGTGTGTGAAGATGTCTGGGCTTGTGTTTTTTTTTTTTTTTCTTTTTCTTTTTCCTTCAATTCTATATATGTAACGTTATGGATATACTATGTTATTATTTCATCCTTGTCCCCTTTTGCCTTGATTGGTCTTCGTATGATGTATATAAAATAAAAAAAACCCCTCTTCAACTGAATCCCATTCACTGACTAATACATTGTACAAATATATTCTTGAATTTAAAATCATTGTGAATGGATTATGACCTGATAATGTGATATAACACAATGCTTAATTTGTTGAAGAAGGAAATAAATTGTTTGAAACAAGAAAATAATGGCTATAACGCACACTCTTGAAATTTTTGATGCATAGTAACTGTGTACCGTGTATAAACAAAATATATAATTTTAAATGGTTTTTTGCCTATTCAGTACTCTGTCAGGCACAAGAAGAAAATGGGTATCTTACATGAGGTTAGTTAGAAATGCAAACAGATGTGAACCTTATTCTTTTTTTTTTTTTTTTTTTAAAAAGGACTTTTTCTACATTCTGATTTTAGACTACTTGAAAGTTTTCTACAGTATCAAAATGCACAAACACCAATCTCATAAACTGTTGGGCCATGACCTGGTCACTGCGGTCCACTCCTTCCATGTTGACTATGTAAGTTCTGGACAGCTTTTGGCTTCATCTTACTTCCTGCCTGTTCCTGCCTGTTTCTTGTGGTGAACACCCCCATTTTGGTGGTGATAAAGCAGACAGCTTTCCTTGTCCATCCACTTCAGGAGGACACCCATGACACCTAAAACAAACGACAGGATCATAATCTCAGTGTCAATAAACAACAGCGTCATAATCAAAATCTTAACTTCACTCAGTCTTCTTGTCAGTAAGAAAAAGTACATTTGTTAAGTTTGACATATGTATGATGCACAGAGTTTGAAACACACACACACACACACACACACACACCACACACACACACACACCACACACACACACACACACATGCACATGTGCTAGCGAATCACCCACATGCGCAGAGATAGACAGATAGACACACACATACACACACACACACACACACACACACTACACACACACACACACACACACACACACCACACACACACACACCCACACACACACACCTATCTATGTGTATATATTTTGTACACACACACACCACACACACACCACACACACACACTGACAGGGTAAATATGATGACTAAATACTTTGGGCATACAGCATGAACCTGATCTGGTTGAAAAAATCCAAGGGGGCGTGGCCAGTCATGCCTTGCAACTTCAGTCCGTGTGTTTTGCTGGCCTGTGTATGGAA
Source organism: Conus betulinus (assembly GCA_016801955.1). Taxonomy (NCBI): domain Eukaryota; kingdom Metazoa; phylum Mollusca; class Gastropoda; order Neogastropoda; family Conidae; genus Conus; species Conus betulinus. The sequence continues at coordinate 155,237 of JADBJO010005361.1, read as the reverse complement.
GGCATTGATGGAAAAACAGAAATAATCTCCGTGCCAGTCTCTTGCCATGAACTGGAGAAAATCTTCTCGCTCTGGTCTGTCATTGGTTCATTTGCATATGCATTGCCTCGTGCTTCGCCACCATTGCTACTACGCTTTCAATCATCCCACCCACACTCCTCACTCTCTTACTCTGAACATCGCTATATGTTTACTTTCCAATGCACTTTCACACACTCGTCAGACAGGCTAAATTCACTGTCATCATCATCGTGTTCAATATCTTTCAGGTCTGATCCTTCAGTTTCAACAAGTTCAACAGCTTTGCTAAAGCTGTAAACATGTGTTACTTGTCTGCTGCTCACACCATCAATTGAAGGCTGAGACGCCATTGTGATCTGACTTCAAAGGACTGGGCTGGTGTAAAAATAGCTCAGTGGTCAGCCAACACATCATACAGCAGTGGTGGTGAAAGGTTACTCTATGATAATGAGGCTATCACATGGGCATCCTTCATTTTTCATGACTCAGCATAATGTTGGCTGTAAAAATATGCTATTTGCCCGATCTGCTTTAGTGTATGTCGAAAAAAACAGGTGGGTGCAGAAGTATTGGAGTGAGTTAAATTTTTTTAATAAGACCATAACTTTTCCCTCTAGTTTTTTTTTTTTTCTTCTTTTGCTTTTTTCTTTTGTTTTTTTTTCATGGAAAAGATCTGTTAAAAGAGCAGCATTTTTTAGCAAAAAACTATTGCAACCTTGATACTGTGCCTTGATGTTCAGATAAACTTCAACATATAGCACACATAAATGGTCTTGTGGTTTGTGCAAGCAAGAGAAGAGAAAAGAGAGAAGGAAGTTGTGTTTCTAACAGACATTGTTTTCAGTGTCATAATTGTGGTATTTATGGAGGGATATTTCTTACTTTTTTGTTAACTGTGGTTTTGGCGTACCTTTATATTAACTGATAGGTAGGGCAAGCAGCATCAGATTTGAAGGCATACTGTGATCAGGCATGTATGTAGCCCTCTTTTCCCATCAGGTCAGCCTGAAGAACAGCTCTCCTGTCATGTTCACGGCCAAAGGACCATCGGGTAGTGTGATGATGATTGAGGCTTTAAGCGTCAAGATGGCACAGACAAAGTCAGAGCTGCAGAGCATCGTGAAAAAGTGTGGGTGAGTGCTGCGTCGGGTGCTGTTATCACTTTTTTTTTTTTGCCGTGGTCGGAGGGCTTGCGTGGTCCTGTGATCCCTTAGGCTTTGCTGGCGGGGGCATCAATACTTGAGATAGGCTAGTTTTTTTTTAAATGCTTCTAGGCCTGAAAAGTTGAAGATGCTGTCTGGCCTAAGCACAACGTGGTAAGGAGTTGATGCCCCTGGTAGGGCTTCCCATGTCAGACAGGCTAAGGGTGAGGATCCTGACTAATAGTAACCCGCCTTTCTCCTTTTCTTGTTTTCTGCCTTTCTTATTTGGGATCTTTTCTATCTTTGTCTCCCCTTCAGTCCTTCTTTTTTCCAACACTCTTCTTTTCTCTGTGGTCTTCTCCGAGGCCCACCGTGTTTGCCGTGCGGGTGCTGCGTCCTGTGATGCGGGAGAATTAATGATAGGATCCTGGAGGTTGAGACCGCTGCTGATGTGACTGCGGTGCATCAAGTCAACACACCTCTCTTTGGCCTGGACTTCCCCCTAGACAGGTGGTCGAAGTGGCCCACTTCGATCAAGCGGCTGGTCGCGTGCATGCCCTAGCTCAGGCTAGAAGGCGGCGGCTCGGGTCAAACGGGTTTGGGAGCTTCTGTGGCAGGGATGCTTTCAGGCCTGTGTATATCTCTTTTGAAGTCCTGGCGCCCAGATATACTGGAATTCCCGTATAAAAAATGGGCATCCCCCTTGTTGGGACTCGATGGCGGGTGGGAATCAAGAGAGATGAATTCTCTAATGAATACACCATGGCAACCAAAAACAAAAAAAAGACACAGGCAGGATTCAGAAACAGAGACGGACACAGATTCGGAGCATGAGACGAGAGAGTCCTTTCAGGCTTCTGGCCCAGCTGGCTGATTGTGTGGAGGGAGCAGATGAGAGATAGACCTCCTGGTCAGGCCCCGAGTCCTTTTTTGCGATTGCGAAGGGAATCAATGGCCTCAGCGGGAAGCCAAAGAGCGTCAAGAGACTGAGGAATGGGTCACTTCTGGTTGAGTGCTCTTCCAAGCTGCACTCAGAGATGCTGTTAAAATCGACAACGTTGTGTGGATCGACCGATCAGGTGTGTCTCCACACAAATTTCTGAACTCTTCGAAGGAGTAATCCGGTGCAGAGATCTGAGAGGAGTGTCGGAGGCTGAAATCAAGTCAGAGCTGGCATCTCAAGGAATGACCCACGTTCATCGTGTGCTTGTACGTAAAGGCAATGACAGGGTTCCAACTGACACCCTTTTCTTGACCTTCTGCTCTACTTCTCTCCCGGAGTCGATTACGGTGGGCTACCTGAGAGTTTCAGTGTCACTGTACATCCCATCACCTCTACGCTGTTTCAAGTGCCAGAGGTACGGCCATGTGAGGGATAGATGTACGGAAGAAGAGGTGTGTGGTACCTGCTGCCAGCCAGTCCACCAGGGTGTGTGTGACAGTCCACCACTCTGTGCCAACTGTGGAGGCAAGCACCCATCATCATCGAAGACCTGTCCAAACTGGTTAAAGGAAAAGGAAATTCAGAGAATAAAGACTGAACAGCGAATCCCGTTTTTTGAGGCGAAAAAGATTGCTATGAAAAGTCAACCAACTGCTGGGCTCTCGTTTGCAGCTGCAGTAAAGAAGCCACAACAGTCAGCATCATCGGAGTGCAGACGGTGGAGTCCTCGTTTGCCGAGAGAGAGCCAGAAACCAAGTCTGTAGCCTCAGGCAGAGCCACTGCATGCGATGAACCCCAGCAGTCATCGCCTTCAGATACGAGTCAGTCTTCGAAGCCTACTCCCGCCCCCAGACCATCAGGGGGCAAAAGACCTACAGGCACACTTCAGAGCAGGCAGAGAGTGGAAGTCGTTGAAGTGCAAGACAAGACCACCCCCTCAAAATCCTCCAAAGGGCACCCTACAGCTGTCAACAAGGGAGCTGGCGGTTCTGGAGGAAAGACCAAGTCGCCACCTAAAAAGAAAACGCCGAACAAATTTTATCAGATCGAGAGAAAAAAAGCGGAGAGAAATTTCAACAGATTTGCGCAGTTCTCTCGGATCCAGATGATGTTGATATGGAATAAAAGGAAGAATTACGAGATTTATTTTCCTTCACCATATTTCTTTTATGATGGACTCATCCACAATGGATTCAATCATACATTGGAATATCAGGGGACTGTCTTCCAATTATGAAGAATTGCAGCTGTTGTGCCGTGAGGCCAGGGCCGATGCTAATTGCCCTCCAAGAAACTCTTCTCAAGTCTGACAAAAATTTTTCACTTTCTGGCTACAGTTTTCTAAATCTGCCCTGCACAGTCTGTTGAACATGGTGCTTCTGGTGGAGTTGCCTTGTTCATTCACAACTCTGTTCTGTACAGCCCAGTTGCTCTGCAGACTCAGCTTCAGGCAGTGGCCGGGTTACTCTCCACAAAACAGTTACTGTCTGTAGTTTGTACTTATCTCCAAACATCTGCGTCACCAAACAGGACCTCATTTCACTCTTGGAGCAGCTTCCTCGACCCTTCCTGCTGTTGGGTGATCTGAATGGCCACTCTCCTCTATGGGGAAGTGAGAGATCTTCACCACGGGGTCTGCTTTTAGAGGAAGTGTTTTCGGAGCTTGATCTGTGTGTCTTGAATAGGAAATCACCAACTTACTTTCACTCCGCTAATGGCACCACATCTTGTCTGGATCTTTCTGTCTGTGATCCATCTTTGTTTTTGGATTTTTTTGGAGGTTGATGAGGACCTGCATGGTAGTGACCACTTTCCTGTGTTGCTTCGGTGTACGAATGCAGAGAGTGAGTCTTTGCCAGAACGCCTCAATTTCAACAAAGCAGATTGGGACCTCTTTGCCACTAAGTTTCTTATGGATCTGGAAGAGGACAAGATCCTGCAAAGTGGATCCGGCAGGAAGTCTTTCAGATTTCATACTGAATTGCGCAAAGTCAACCATCCAGACATCTTCCAAGAAGCCCGTAATGCCAAAAGTTCCTTGGTTCAATTCTGAGTGCAAAGAAATTAACAAAACCTGTAAAAGAGCTCAACGTAGGGTCTCTTGCAGACCCTCGATGCCCAACGTCCGAGCGCATCAGAAACTGAGGGCCAAATCTAAACACATATATAAGACCAGTAAGCGATTATCTTGGAGACAGTTTTGCTCAAGTCTCACATCCAAAACATCGAAGAAAAAAGTGTGGAAAATCATCAAGAAAATTAAAGGGAAGAAACACCTGCCCCACTGTGAACCACCTCAAGTTTTTTTGATTCTTTAATAACAGAGAAAAAAGCAGTTGCTAATCTGCTTGCTTCAACCATTGAAAAGAATTCCTCCTCTTCTAACAAGTCAGCCAGTTTTGTCAAAAAAACAAAGCCCTTAAAGAAAAATCACCCTGCAACTTTTCGTCAGACAAACATGGAAGACTACAATCTTCCTTTCACTTTAAATGAATTGAAATCCGCCTTACTTTCTTGCAATGATTCCTCTCCGGGTATAGATGAAATCCATTATAAACTTTTGAAACATCTTCCGCAAAAAGGTCTGCACATCCTGCTACATGTATACAACCATGTATGGACTACTGGATTCTTTCCACCATCTTGGCGAAAAGCCCTCATCATTCCTATTCCCAAAACCTGGAAAAGATCTCTCCAACCCGTCAAACTACCGTCCAATAGCTTTGACCAGCTGTGTCTGTAAACTGATGGAGAAAAATGGTCAACGCTAGACTCATGTGGAAACTTGAAACCGACGGCCTTCTGGGCGAAAGAACAGTGTGGTTTCGTAAACATCATACTACAGTGGACCATTTGATTCGTCTGGAATCTACGCTTCGGAACGCCTTTCTGAACAAACACCACGCAGTGGCTATATTCTTCGACTTGGAGAAAGCCTACGATACCACCTGGAAATCTGGAATTCTTCATGATCTCCATGATCTTGGTTTTCGGGTCATCTTCCACTTTTCATTCAAAATTTTTTGGCAGACCGACAGTTTCAGGTCCGGGTTGGCACCACTCTCTCTGATGTTCATGAGCAGGAGTTGGGTGTTCCCACAAGGGAGCATACTGTCTCCGGCCCTATTCAGCATCAAGATTAACAACATTGTCAAGTCAGTTCAGCAGGGTTCAGACTGCTCATTGTTTGTGGATGATTTTGCTGTCTATGCAACTGGAAGCCTGTACCCGAGTGTCCAGCGCAGGCTCCAGCTTTGTGTGGAAAAATTCATCAGTGGGCGGATGAAAAACGGCTTCACTTTTCTCTCCTACGAAGACACAGTGCATTCACTTCCATAATTTTCGTCAGTTTTTTTCCAGAGATCCTGAAATCAAAATAGGGAAATCTCCCATTCCAGCTGTCACAGAGGCCAAATTCCCTTGGAGTTATTTTTGACCACAAACTCAACTTTCTCAGCCACATTAAACACCTCAAAACCTCTTGCCAGAAAGCTCTGAATATTCTGCGGGTCGTAGCACACACTGACTGGGGCGCTGATAAGAAAACTTTGCTGCACCTCTACAGAGCCTTGGTCCATTCCAAACTGGACTATGGTTGTGCTGTGTACGGCTCTGCCAGACCGTCGTATCTAAAACTCTTGGACCCTATCCACCATCAAGGGCTTCGTCTCTGTCTTGGAGCATTCCGCACCACCCCCTGTGTACAGCCTGTACGCAGAGGCAGGTGAACCTTCACTGTCCAACCCGCAGGCTGAAACTGTCTTTGAATTACTACGTCAGACTGTTCTCCGAACCTGGAAACCCTGCCTATGACTGTGTCTTTGACCCTCAGTTTCAAAAGCAAATTTGAAAACAACCCTAACTGTATTCCGCCGTTTGGTCTTCGTATGCAGCCTCACGCACGGAATGCAGGTCTAGACCTAGGAGTTGTGTCCGATTTTTCCAAGTTTCCAGATCAACCTCCGTGGACCTTTTTCACACCAGAGATTCGTTTTGATCTTGCAGCTTTTCGCAAAGAGTCCACCAGCTCTCTGGCATACAAGGCTTTGTATGCTGACCTCTGTTCGAAACTCTCATCCTATCAGAAAATGTTTCACTGACGGTTCCAAGTCTGAAGATGGAGTGGCCTGTGCAGCCCACTGCCCTGGTGCTCCTTCTCAAATACTGTTAGAACATATTCTTCAGATGCCTCTGCTTACTCTGCTGAACTTACAGCTCTGGTTCTGGCACTACGGATAATCTCCCAATCTACGAAGAGGGATTTTCTGGTTTTGCCCGATTCACTGTCAGCTTTGGAGGCCATAGCTGGCCGCAACCTTCATTCAGCACCCCGAACTTTTACACTTTTTTGAACTTTTTACCAAGTTGAAAGCGGAGGGTTACAACATTCTTTTGGCTTGGGTTCCTGGTCCCCTGCTCAGATTTGAAACCCAAATTAACGATTATGTCAGAGACCTCTGGCAGGAGGATTGGAATACACAGACGGATAACAAACTCTTTCAGATCCGTCCAAACCTAAAGGAGTTCCTTTCATCTTCGTCTGGTGGTCGTAAAGAAGAAACAGTTCTGTGCCGGCTGCACACCGGCCATTCATATTTTACCCCATTCATACCTTTTAAAGAGTGAAGAAGCTCCTTGGTGCATTCCATGTCATGTGCCACTCACAATGAAACATATTCTTTTAGAGTGTTGGGATTTGCACGATGTGAGACACAAACATTTTACAGCAGATTCCATGAAAACCTTGTTCAGAGATGTTCCGCCTGACGCGATCTTTGAGTTCTTGAAAGAGGTTAACATTTTTCATCGGATCTGAGATTTTACAGTGGAAAGATTTTTAACAAAGTTTTGGATGAGATTTTAGACGATGTCTTTTTAAAGAATTGTGTGGATGAATGACCTGTGAGTTGATTTTAACGTGGTGACAGCCCTGATATGGCCCTTTGCGGTCGGCTGGGCTATAAGCTTATCTTATATTTCTATGACCTTGGTGTCCTATGCCATAGTTCAAGTTCATCCAGACCCAAGGGCACCCAGAGAGGATAAATCATTCTGTAGCAATTCCAGTTGCATGCGCATGTGTTCAGGTGTGACCAACACTGAGGTTGTTTATTTCAGGATTGAAAATCTTGTTTTGGGTGCGCATGAAGTTTGTTGGAAGAGTGGTATTTTGGAGTATAAACACAGTATAAACGCAAGATAAACGCAATATAAAAAGGGCTGAAAAAAAGAACAGTTGGTGATCAAAATGACAGCTTAATAAGTCACTGAATGAAAAATGATAGCTTAACCACTCAGGATTTGCGCTGGTCTTGAATTTAAGAACCTCTTCAAGGACAGAAAATGTCAAAATTTGGACTTTAATGCCTTTACATACCTTACAGTGCTTGAGAGCACTTGAAAGTGAAGATTTTGATGGAGAAAATCACAGACTTATGCAAGTAGTTAATTATAATATAGCTATATTGAAAATGTCGAAGTTCATCAATTTTCCAAAAGTGTTCAAGGAAATGACCTTAAGCCAGCTTGTCAAGGGAGATAATAATTCTGAAAGAAATGGATTGCTGTTTATACAATTGCCATCTTTGCAAGAAGACTGGCAAGTGTTCCATGAGACTTCAGCTGTCATCATTTTGAGTCGTTCAGTTGCCTGCCAGGTGTTTTTTTTGTGACGTTCAGTCGCAAAATATTGATTAAACATCATGGATTTGCAGACCTGTCTACCCTACGATCTTTTAGCGTATTTTACAAAATTTTACTGGAAAATACGATAATATGCAGAGTATGACACAATACGAAAATTGGCAACATGGCTACAAAAGAAAGGTACTATTTTCCTGTTTGAAGACATGAGTTATTGTCCCTAGTTCCAGTGGGCATATACTTACACCATGGCTGGCCATCTTTCATAGTGAGCGACTGACACAGATTATATATTCACTAAGAGAATGCCGCCACCAGCGAAATTATGCATTCATGAGAGTGATGAAGAGCTAGATGTTGAAAAGAAGGTTGCCAAAGTGAGGAGCAAACTTTCCTGAAAGCATACCATGCAAACTCGGAAGTGCTTAGTCCCAAAGTCAAAAAAAGTCCAACTTGGTGTGGTGCACTTTGTGCAAAATGAGCTTTAGTTGTGCTCATGGAGGGTGCAACGACTGCATAAAGCATGTTTCATCAGAAACGCATAAAAAAGAATATGTGAAGTGATGAAAGGAACACCTCAATTGTACAAACATTGAAAAAGGCCAAAGTGAAGTCTAGAGGGGGACGTGGAGCAGCAGGTGACAAACGCCAAGATGATGATCATGATGTGTAGGCTGACCAGTGGCTGACATGAACTGTCCCTGTCAAAGACCGATCATCTTGTTCCCTGTTCAAGAAGATGTTTCCTGACACTAATGACAGCAAAATTGCTCAAGGTGTGCCTGTCACTGTAACTTCTACTGTTTATTAGCTTCACACACCCCGCCCACATCCCCACACCCCAAAAGAGCGGGGAGATGGGGGGGGGGGAGGAGTGGCAGTACAAAGAGAAGAAAAAGATGGAAAATGAAAACTGTATGAAGGGTATACATGTGTGTGACTGTCACGGTGTGTGTGCGTGTGCGAGTGCAGGAAGGGGGCGGTGGTGAAAGGGAGGAGGGCATTATAATTTTTTTTGTTTTAATGAGATGGTCAACTAAATATGTGCAGTGTGTGTGTGTGTGTGTGTGTGTAGTGCACTTGTGCTAGTTGGTGTGAGTGTTTGAGTGTGAGTACAGCGCAGTGAGCTGGCTGCAAGAATTGTGTGATTTGATATCCATATTAAAGTTCAAGGAAAGAAAAATACTCTTTTCTTTGTCATGGAATACTAAAATTTACTCCATGGAATACCAGTGCTTCAATTTTGAGGTAGATAGGTCTGGGTTTGGCGCCATGAAAACAAGAAGGGTTTTCAACTCTTTTTGTCTGGATCTCATTGATTGTTGCCATACAGAGAGATTGTTTATTCTGTCCATAGTGTGCCAGTTATCGTTAGTGTACCAGTTTGGTGAGATCAACATAAAAGGAGAATACTAATATAGGATTTTGCTGCATTTTCTATATTACTACATAACACTGATCCTCACCACACCATACCACACCACAAGATACCACTCCTGGCCATGTTCTATCAGTCTCCCATCATTACTGCTAGGTTGCATTTTTTCTCATGGCATTTTTCATATCTGTGCAGCTTTTCCATAGACTCGGGAAGCTTGGCAAAGATGGTTTTTGAGGAAAAAGGGGTGGTTCAGGTGAGCTGCCAAGAGGACACCAGCCCTGATCTGGAGGGCTATGTGGACATTGCCATTGAAGTAGGCGCTGAGGAAGTGACATTAGAGAGGATGAAGAAGGGAACAAAGTTTTGCAGGTGAGTTCATCAGGATTAGTATCTATGCTTTAGGCTGTACTGTCATCTGACATGTAAGGTAGTCAGTGCCTTGGGCTTGTCAGTAAGCTGTGAACGTTTTGGTCTTTCTCCAGCTGTGAATGTTTTGATGTTTCTCCAGCTGAAGTACATTGGTTAAATGCCCAACATAGATGATCTGGCACTACTTTGTCCGATTCTTTTTCCTGTAATCCCTCTAAAATTTTAAGCTAGGAAACTTTTATTTTTTATGTAAGTTAGCTTGATATTGAACAATGATATGTATGATATTCTGTTATGTAAAGAAGATGTTTTGTGAATCTGCCAATAACAAAATAAGATTTTTTTTAAAGAGGTAGTCATTTGTTTTCACCCATGTTACCTTAGACTGAGATTAAGACGAGCACACCTGTCAAAACTATGGAATTCACATAGTTTACTACAGAAGTAACTGGCAGCTAGGGAGCGACTGATGTGCCTACATATGGAAATAGAATTTTTGAGTATGATGCAGTGTTTTTCACTGCACTTAACTGAGACTGAACATCATAAAGAATCCCAAGTTGTTACATACTTGTGTTGCTTATTGGCTATCAACTACCACTTTGACACACTCACTTTGTTTGCAACTTACTGACATACTTGTCTTGCTTATTGGCTATCAACTACCACTTTGACAAACTCACTTTGTTTACAATTTACTGACAATCTACTACCACTTTGACACACTCCCTTTGTTTACAATTTACTGACAATCTACTACCACTTTGACACATTCCCTTTGTTTACAACTTACTGACGGTCAACTACCACTTTGACACACTCCCTTTGTTTACAACTTACTGACAGCCAACTACCACTCTGACACACTCCTTTTGTTTACAAATTACTGACAATCTACTACCACTTTGACCCACTCCCTTTGTTTATAAGTTACTGACAATCTACTACCACTTTGACACTCACTTTGTTTACAACTTCTTGTATGAAATTCAGCCTTAAAAGGACTAAAATTGTAACAGACAGCATCCCTCTCAAAGTTGTAAGTGATTGAAAACAATAACATCTCAGAATTACTTCCATTGAAAATGTTAGCAACTTTTAATTTCTGTCCTCAAGTTTTGTCTATGAAAGCACCATTTGCATGGTGTTTTGGAAAGAAACAGCTGTGGTTAAGAAGAGTTATCTTTTTTTCCCAAGAAGATTGTTGCCACTACACCTAGTGCGGTGACAGGGATACCTGAATGTAGAAGAGTACCCCCTTTTAATCCACCCCGCCTGCACTCTAAAACTACCGACACCACACGAACAAAAATACAAAACACTAAATAATAGGTGCAACAAACAATCAAATTTGATTTAAATTCACACTCACCCACACACTTTCAGCAAAAAAAAGCAAAAAAAATCTTCAAACAATTATACAAAAGAAAAAAACACCAAAATCAGCAATACACAATAAAAATGCCCTGACACCCCACCTTCAAATCCAGGAAGCCTCAAGGGACCCCAACCCACACAGGGTTAATACCGGACCAGGGATACTCCAGGGACTGTCACGTGGTACCCTGGGGCTGGGTCATTCAGAGGTAGGATGGCCCACTGAACCCAAAGTGCCCACACGATACGAACCACAAAGGGACACACAATGATACCCCCCCCCCCCCCCCCCCAAAAAAAAAAAAAAACAAAAACAATTCATTACAATTCCCCCTCCAAACAATACATACAAATATATCTAAATCTATATATATATAGTTATAAACAACTTGCGCATAATACCATTCACCCTTCGCACACTCGAACTGTCTTTTTTTTTTCCCCTCAATCAATTCCCACAGTCCAACTTTTTCCCCTTTCTTCACGAACGTTCACGGTTTGTGTACTGGTGACCACACTGTCACTGAGGTCCTGATGCCCCAGCAGACGAAATGCTGAACGATGAAGAATCGACGATGTCACAAGGTTCAACATGGAGTCACTGATTCAAAGTACACTGTGACACACATTGAAGAAAATGAAGAGCCCAGCAGCTCAGCAGATCTCAGCAGCAGGACGGGGAGCTCTGACGCTCACAGAAGGATGAGCTTGCCCCCTCCCAGTCATTCGTAGCGATGACCTAGAGGTCAGCCAGAAAAAGTCGGAAACAGGGCAGTACCAGGTAAGATGCCTCACATCAGAGGTTGCAGCAGCAGAGCGGTCAACCTTGTTGACACCTGGACATAAAATAGTTTCATGACTACTCTGGCCTGCAACTGATCACAGAACTTCGGGCACACCAGAACTACTACCCATTGTCTCTGCGACTTCAATGTTGGTCAAGGCATTTGAGCCATCAAACTAAGTGTAAACACATACCACCAACAACCCAATCTGGTACTCTCAATTCTCTACCAAAAGGGACATAAATCAGCCTACAATATCCATAGAAAAAAAACAGTACAGAAAAAAAAAAAACGGTTGTTAACTTCCGATTATGAACACCCCGGCTTTCTCCATATTCTGGAATATCGAAGTCAACAAAGTCAATTAATAATACTGTCAATGTGACAAAAATTATTGACAACCATCCTTTCACATACCACACTATCAATATCATATTATTCCATATCTCAATCGACACACCTCAAACGGTATGTACCCGAGTGGGACAGGATGAATCCATAAATCAATCAATGAAGTTATCCACAGGGAATTTATACAATGATAAAGAATTACTGTTTTCTTCAACGGCATATAATGAATGCCAAATGATTCAACAACAACAACAACACCGGAGAGCGGAAGTGCTCGTCGCTGCTGAATAAGATACAATATTGGGTAAACCCCGATATAATATCCTTGAACTCAAACAGCGCAGTATCACCAAAACCAATAGTGATTGAAAACAAATGACTGGCGAGGCCATATATAGTAACGAAGACCCAAACATACTAACAAAAGCGCGAGTGACAGGACTGCACCCCTGTGCTGGGCGGTACATGACGAGGCATACGCCTAATCAATTTCAGCTTGCAACCAAATCACTGCACTAACTTAAAAATAACACAACAAATTTAAAAACTACCTATTCCAACTTCCAATCATAATCACAAAAGAAAACATGATGCGTTAAATATATCAATGCATAACACTGCAAATATTCATCAGTTCAAACCACCAATGTCATATAATTAACCAACTTCACACAAACAACCATATACCATTTCCTTTCCAACTACAATAACCACCTTCACACTCCCTCTTCCCCATACTCGAAGTCAGAGCACACCACCATCCCCCCTCCCTTTATCGCTTTGGAGCAACAGCCATCCTTCATATGAAAAAAAGGGCATAGAAAATAATTTTCTTCTCCAATCAAAAGAAAAATAAGAATAAACAAAAACCTATTATAATCCTCATCAATTTTTATATATACAAACTTATAGTTTGACTCAATAATTATTGGAATTTAAAACAACACATTTTATAAAAATTTCATTTTCAACAAACAATGGAAACACAATGCAATGAAAACAGCAACCGCCACACATACCCACATTCTGTGCGCGCACGCATGGCGATAACCTGTCGCCCGAAACAGTAGTGCGCGTCAAGCATATGACACCTCCCTCTCACTCCGTGCCCCCTTGTCTACAAGCCAGCGCGATTTATGGCGCTGTAGATCCTCTGTTTTTCATACAAAACTGAATCGCGCTTCTCACATTTCGCCTATGTACAAACGACGCGTTTTGATTCAGAATCATCTACCTCCAACTCCCTTCTTTCAATGAACAACCCTGTCCTGCACTTCTCACCTGGAATTACATGACCAATGAAGACACAATACACACAATACAGGACAACACCCCACCAGAGCAACTCCAGACCAGGGAAACCCTCGCTCCCTTGAAGGTGTGGACACTGGTGGCAGACACCGACACACTGATGACTTCTTCTTGGAATCCCGAGCTGTCACAAGGACACACCAATGGGTTTCCTGGCAGCCCACTAAACAAAGTGGCAAAACTGCCTCACCAAACGCTGGATCAGAAGACCTCCGTCTTGAGCCAGGAGTTGCAAACAACTGAATCAGACAGTCAGAAAACAGACGACACTTAGAGTTGACAGACACCATGAAACTGACAGGGCCACACCCTGACTTTGACCAATCATCAATAGGTTGCCCAGGGAATGGCACAACTAAACTCCAGATAGGGGCATAGATAGAGACAGTCATGTACAGACTCGAAACGCCAACTTGCCAGAAGACCAATCAGCAATAAGTCACCAAGGGTGACGAGACCACACTTCCCAATATGGGAACAACTGTGTACCAGCACAGACTCTAGATTATAAATCCCTCCAATCATCAATCGATAACCACCAACAGCTTATACACAAGACCAATATGGACACAAGCATATACAAGCACCAATCTCCAATAGTTGGTCAACCAATCACCCATAAATCACCAAGGCAACAGACCACAAAAATCACAAGAGTAGATACAGCCAAATATAGGCAAAAACTCCCACCCTCTTTGGTCGATCACCTACCAACAATGACTCAACCAAAACACAAAAAAATAAAACAGCATCGTAACTCCCAAATATCGACACGGGGAAAAAGAAAGAACTGACCGCTGCAATAACTCTGCCTTACAATATGCGCAGTTATGCCCCTTGAATGTCCGTGTGTGACAAAGATCCTAGCCAACAGTACTGATCTGAATACTTTGTAAAATACCCATAATTTATGGTTCTGACCATTGACCAATTCCGAGTAAGGTGTGAAATTTGCAGCTTGGATTTCTCTGTGAAACATGATGGTCAGAATGATGTGACTCGCCACTGCTATGAAGTTCTTTGGACAACTTGTGAAATAAACTGTAGGTGCAGCACAAATTTTGAAAGATACACATTTCAACAAAAATAATTCAAAACAAACAAGCAAACAACAACTTTATATATGAATAAACAACTTTATACATGAATACTGTTTTAAAAAATGAACCTGAATTCAGCCCTGTCAACCCCCTCAAGGTAGTGTCAGTGGTAGTACTGGCACCTACAGTTTATTTCACAAGTTGTCCAAAGAACTTCATAGCAGTGGCGAGTCACATCATTCTGACCATCATGTTTCACAGAGAAATCCAAGCTGCAAATTTCACACCTTACTCGGAATTGGTCAATGGTCAGAACCATAAATTATGGGTATTTTACAAAGTATTCAGATCAGTACTGTTGGCTAGGATCTTTGTCACACACGGACATTCAAGGGGCATAACTGCGCATATTGTAAGGCAGAGTTATTGCAGCGGTCAGTTCTTTCTTTTTCCCCGTGTCGATATTTGGGAGTTACGATGCTGTTTTATTTTTTTGTGTTTTTGGTTGAGTCATTGTTGGTAGGTGATCGACCAAAGAGGGTGGAGTTTTTGCCTATATTTGGCTGTATCTACTCTTGTGATTTTGTGGTCTGTTGCCTTGGTGATTTATGGGTGATTGTTGACCAACTATTGGAGATTGGTGCTTGTATATGCTTGTGTCCATATTTGGTCTTGTGTATAAGCTGTTGGTGGTTATCGATTGATGATTGGAGGGATTTATAATCTAGAGTCTGTGCTGGTACACAGTTGTTCCCATATTGGGAAGTGTGGTCTCGTCACCCTTGGTGACTTATTGCTGATTGGTCTTCTGGCAAGTTGGCGTTTCGAGTCTGTACATGACTGTCTCTATCTATGCCCCTATCTGGAGTTTAGTTGTGCCATTCCCTGGGCAACCTATTGATGATTGGTCAAGTCAGGGTGTGGCCCTGTGTCAGTTTCATGGTGTCTGTCAACTCTAAGTGTCGTCTGTTTTCTGACTGTCTGATTCAGTTGTTTGCACTCTCCTGGCTCAAGACGGAGGTCTTCTGATCCAGCGTTTGGTGAGGCAGTTTTGCCACTTTGTTTAGTGGGCTGCCAGGAAACCCATTGGTGTGTCCTTGTGACAGCTCGGGATTCCAAGAAGAAGTCATCAGTGTGTCGGTGTCTGCCACCAGTGTCCACACCTTCAAGGGAGCGCGAGGGTTTCCCTGGTCTGGGAGTTGCTCTGGTGGGTGTTTGTCCTGTATTGTGTTCATTGGTCATTGTAATTCCAGGTGAGAAGTGCAGGACAGGTTGTTCATTGAAGAAGGGAGTTGGAGGTAGATGATTCTGAATCAAAAACGCGTCGTTTGTACATAGGCGAAATGTGAGAAGCGCGATTCAGTTTTGTATGAAAAAGAGGAGGATCTACAGCGCCATAAATCGCGCTGGCTTGTAGACAAGGGGGGCACGAGTGAGAGGGAGGTGTCATATGCTTGACGCGCACTACTGTTTCGGGCGACAGGTTATCGCCATGCGTGCGCGCACAGAATGTGGGTATGTGTGGCGGTTGCTGTTTTCATTGCATTGTGTTTCCATTGTTTGTTGAAAATGAATTTTTTATAAAATGTGTTGTTTTAAATTCCAATAATTATTGAGTCAAACTATAAGTTTGTATATATAAAAATTGATGAGGATTATAATAGGTTTTTGTTTATTCTTATTTTTCTTTTGATTGGAGAAGAAAATTATTTTCTATGCCCTTTTTTTTCATATGAAGGATGGCTGTTGCTCCAAAGCGATAAAGGGAGGGGGATGGTGGTGGTGTGCTCTGACTTCGAGTATGGGGAAGAGGGAGTGTGAAGGTGGTTATTGTAGTTGGAAAGGAAATGGTATATGGTTGTTTGTGTGAAGTTGGTTAATTATATGACATTGGTGGTTTGAACTGATGAATATTTGCAGTGTTATGCATTGATATATTTAACGCATCATGTTTTCTTTTTGTGATTATGATTGGAAGTTGGAATAGGTAGTTTTTAAATTTGTTGTGTTATTTTTAGTTAGTGCAGTGATTTGGTTGCAAGCTGAAATTGATTAGGCGTATGCCTCGTCATGTACCGCCCAGCACAGGGGTGCAGTCCTGTCACTCCGCTTTTGTTAGTATGTTTGGTCTTCGTTACTATATATGGCCTCGCCAGTCATTTGTTTTCAATCACTATTGGTTTTGGTGATACTGCGCTGTTTGAGTTCAATGATATTATATCGGGGTTTACCCAATATTGTATCTTATTCAGCAGCGACGAGCACTTCCGCTCTCCGGTGTTGTGTTGTTGTTGAATCATTTGGCATTCATTATATGCCGTTGAAGAAAACAGTAATTCTTTATCATTGTATAAATTCCCTGTGGATAACTTCATTGATTGATTTATGGATTCATCCTGTCCCACTCGGGTACATACCGTTTGAGGTGTGTCGATTGAGATATGGAATAATATGATATTGATAGTGTGGTATGTGAAAGGATGGTTGTCAATAATTTTTGTCACATTGACAGTATTATAATTGACTTTGTTGACTTCGATATTCCAGAATATGGAGAAAGCCGGGGTGTTCATAATCGGAAGTTAACAACCGTTTTTTTTTTTCTGTACTGTTTTTTTTCTATGGATATTGTAGGCTGATTTATGTCCCTTTTGGTAGAATTGAGAGTACCAGATTGGTTTGTTGTTGGTGGTATGTGTTACACTTAGTTTGATGGCTCAAATGCCTTGACCAACATTGAAGTCGCAGAGACAATGGGTAGTAGTTCTGGTGTGCCCGAAGTTCTGTGATCAGTTGCAGGCCAGAGTAGTCATGAAACTATTTTATGTCCAGGTGTCAACAAGGTTTGACCGCTCTGCTGCTGCAACCTCTGATGTGAGGCATCTTACCTGGTACTGCCCTGTTTCCGACTTTTTTTTTTCTGGCTGACCTCTAGGTCATCGCTACGAATGACTGGGAGGGGGCAAGCTCATCCTTCTGTGAGCGTCAGAGCTCCCCGTCCTGCTGCTGAGATCTGCTGAGCTGCTGGGCTCTTCATTTTCTTCAATGTGTGTCACAGTGTACTTTGAATCAGTGACTCCATGTTGAACCTTGTGACATCGTCGATTCTTCATCGTTCAGCATTTCGTCTGCTGGGGCATCATCAGACCTCAGTGACAGTGTGGTCACCAGTACACAAACCGTGAACGTTCGTGAAGAAAGGGGAAAAAGTTGGACTGTGGGAATTGATTGAGGGGAAAAAAAAAGACAGTTCGAGTGTGCGAAGGGTGAATGGTATTATGCGCAAGTTGTTTATAACTATATATATATAGATTTAGATATATTTGTATGTATTGTTTGAGGGGAATTGTAATGAATTGTTTTTGTTTTTGTTTTTTTTTTTTTTTTGGGGGGGGGGGGTATCATTGTGTCCCCTTTGTGGTTCGTATCGTGTGGGCACTTTGGGTTCAGTGGGCCATCCTACCTCTGAATGACCCAGCCCCAGGTACCACGTGACAGTCCCTGGAGTATCCCTGGTCCGGTATTAACCCTGTGTGGGTTGGGGTCCCTTGAGGCTTCCTGGATTTGAAGGTGGGGTGTCAGGGCATTTTTATTGTGTATTGCTGATTTTGGTGTTTTTTTTCTTTTTGTATAATTGTTGAAAGATTTTTTTTTTGCTGAAAGTGTGTGGGTGAGTGTGAATTTAAATCAAATTTGATTGTTTGTTGCACCTATTATTTAGTGTTTTGTATTTTTGTTCGTGGTGTCGGTAGTTTTAGAGTGCAGGCGGGGTGGATTTAAAAGGGGGTACTCTTCTACATTCAGGTATCCCTGTCACCGCACTAGGTGTAGTGGCAACAATCTTCTTGGGAAAAAAGATAACTCTTCTTAACACAGCTGTTTCTTTCCAAAACACCATGCAAATGGTGCTTTCATAGACAAAACTTGAGGACAGAAATTAAAAGTTGCTAACATTTTCAATGGAAGTAATTCTGAGATGTTATTGTTTTCAATCACTTACAACTTTGAGAGGGATGCTGTCTGTTACAATTTTAGTCCTTTTAAGGCTGAATTTCATACAAGAAGTTGTAAACAAAGTGAGTGTCAAAGTGGTAGTAGATTGTCAGTAACTTATAAACAAAGGGAGTGGGTCAAAGTGGTAGTAGATTGTCAGTAATTTGTAAACAAAAGGAGTGTGTCAGAGTGGTAGTTGGCTGTCAGTAAGTTGTAAACAAAGGGAGTGTGTCAAAGTGGTAGTTGACCGTCAGTAAGTTGTAAACAAAGGGAATGTGTCAAAGTGGTAGTAGATTGTCAGTAAATTGTAAACAAAGGGAGTGTGTCAAAGTGGTAGTAGATTGTCAGTAAATTGTAAACAAAGTGAGTTTGTCAAAGTGGTAGTTGATAGCCAATAAGCAAGACAAGTATGTCAGTAAGTTGCAAACAAAGTGAGTGTGTCAAAGTGGTAGTTGATAGCCAATAAGCAACACAAGTATGTAACAACTTGGGATTCTTTATGATGTTCAGTCTCAGTTAAGTGCAGTGAAAACACTGCATCATACTCAAAAATTCTATTTCCATATGTAGGCACATCAGTCGCTCCCTAGCTGCCAGTTACTTCTGTAGTAAACTATGTGAATTCCATAGTTTTGACAGGTGTGCTCGTCTTAATCTCAGTCTAAGGTAACATGGGTGAAAACAAATGACTACCTCTTTAAAAAAAATCTTATTTTGTTATTGGCAGATTCACAAAACATCTTCTTTACATAACAGAATATCATACATATCATTGTTCAATATCAAGCTAACTTACATAAAAATAAAAGTTTCCTAGCTTAAAATTTTAGAGGGATTACAGGAAAAAGAATCGGACAAAGTAGTGCCAGATCATCTATGTTGGGCATTTAACCAATGTACTTCAGCTGGAGAAACATCAAAACATTCACAGCTGGAGAAAGACCAAAACGTTCACAGCTTACTGACAAGCCCAAGGCACTGACTACCTTACATGTCAGATGACAGTACAGCCTAAAGCATAGATACTAATCCTGATGAACTCACCTGCAAAACTTTGTTCCCTTCTTCATCCTCCTCTAATGTCACTTCCTCAGCGCCTACTTCAATGGCAATGTCCACATAGCCCTCCAGATCAGGGCTGGTGTGTCCTCTTGGCAGCTCACCTGAACCACCCCTTTTTCCTCAAAAACCATCTTTGCCAAGCTTCCCGAGTCTATGGAAAAGCTGCACAGATATGAAAAATGCCATGAGAAAATGCAACCTAGCAGTAATGATGGGAGACTGATAGAACATGGCCAGGAGTGGTATCTTGTGGTGTGGTATGGTGTGGTGAGGATCAGTGTTATGTAGTAATATAGAAAATGCAGCAAAATCCTATATTAGTATTCTCCTTTTATGTTGATCTCACCAACTGGTACACTAACGATAACTGGCACACTATGGACAGAATAAACAATCTCTCTGTATGGCAACAATCAATGAGATCCAGACAAAAAGAGTTGAAAACCCTTCTTGTTTTCATGGCGCCAAACCCAGACCTATCTACCTCAAAATTGAAGCACTGGTATTCCATGGAGTAAATTTTAGTATTCCATGACAAAGAAAAGAGTATTTTTCTTTCCTTGAACTTTAATATGGATATCAAATCACACAATTCTTGCAGCCAGCTCACTGCGCTGTACTCACACTCAAACACTCACACCAACTAGCACAAGTGCACTACACACACACACACACACACACACTGCACATATTTAGTTGACCATCTCATTAAAACAAAAAAAAAAAATTATAATGCCCTCCTCCCTTTCACACCGCCCCCTTCCTGCACTCGCACACACGCACACACACCGTGACAGTCACACACATGTATACCCTTCATACAGTTTTCATTTTCCATCTTTTTCTTCTCTTTGTACTGCCACTCCTCCCCCCCCCCCCCATCTCCCGCTCTTTTTGGGTGTGGGGATGTGGGCGGGGTGTGTGAAGCTAATAAACAGTAGAAGTTACAGTGACAGGCACACCTTGAGCAATTTTGCTGTCATTAGTGTCAGGAAACATCTTCTTGAAACAGGGAACAAGATGATCGGTCTTTGACAGGGACAGTTCATGTCAGCCACTGGTCAGCCTACACATCATGATCATCATCTTGGCGTTTGTCACCTGCTGCTCCACGTCCCCCTCTAGACTTCACTTTGGCCTTTTTCAATGTTTGTACAATTGAAGGTGTTCCTTTCATCACTTCACATATTCTTTTTTATGCGTTTCTGATGAAACATGCTTTATGCAGTCGTTGCACCCTCCATGAGCACAACTAAAGCTCATTTGCACAAAGTGCACCACACCAAAGTTGGACTTTTTTTTGACTTTGGGACTAAGCACTTCCGAGTTTGCATGGTATGCTTTCAGGAAAGTTTGCTCCCTCACTTTGGCAACCTTCTTTTCAACAACATCTAGCTCTTCATCACTCTCATGAATGCATAATTTCGCTGGTGGCGGCATTCTCTTAGTGAATATATAATCTGTGTCAGTCTCACTATGAAAAAGATGGCCAGCCATGGTGTAAGTATATGCCCACTGGAACTAGGGACAATAACTCATGTCTTCAAACAGGAAAATAGTACCTTTCTTTTGTAGCCAATGTTGCCAATTTTCGTATTTTTGTCATACTCTGCATATTATCGTATTTTCCAGTAAAATTTTGTAAAATACGCTAAAAGATCGTAGGGTAGACAGGTCTGCAAATCCATGATGTTTAATCAATATTTTGCGACTGAACGTCACAGAAAAAACACCTGGCAGGCAACTGAACGACTCAAAATGATGACAGCTGAAGTCTCATGGAACACTTGCCAGTCTTCTTGCAAAGATGGCAATTGTATAAACAGCAATCCATTTCTTTCAGAATTATTATCTCCCTTGACAAGCTGGCTTAAGGTCATTTCCTTGAACACTTTTGGAAAATTGATGAACTTCGACATTTTCAATATAGCTATATTATAATTAACTACTTGCATAAGTCTGTGATTTTCTCCATCAAAATCTTCACTTTCAAGTGCTCTCAAGCACTGTAAGGTATGTAAAGGCATTAAAGTCCAAATTTTGACATTTTCTGTCCTTGAAAGGAGGTTCTTAAATTCAAGACCAGCGCAAATCCTGAGTGGTTAAGCTATCATTTTTCATTCAGTGACTTATTAAGCTGTCATTTTGATCACCAACTGTTCTTTTTTTCAGCCCTTTTTATATTGCGTTTATCTTGCGTTTATACTGTGTTTATACTCCAAAATACCACTCTTCCAACAAACTTCATGCGCACCAAAACAAGATTTTCAATCCTGAAATAACAACCTCAGTGTTGGTCACACCTGAACACATGCGCATGCAACTGGAATTGCTACAGAATGATTTATCCCTCTCTGGGTGCCCTTGGGTCTGGATGAACTTGAACTATGGCATAGGACACCAAGGTCATAGAAATATAAGATAAGATAAGATAATGTTGCTTATAGCCCAGCCGACCGCAAAGGGCCATATCAGGGCTGTCACCACGTTAAAATCAACTCACAGGTCATTCATCCACACAATTCTTTAAAAGACATCGTCTAAAATCTCATCCAAAACTTTGTTAAAAAATCTTTCCACTGTAAAATCTCAGATCCGATGAAAAATGTTAACCTCTTTCAAGAACTCAAAGATCGCGTCAGGCGGAACATCTCTGAACAAGGTTTTCATGGAATCTGCTGTAAAATGTTTGTGTCTCACATCGTGCAAATCCCAACACTCTAAAAGAATATGTTTCATTGTGAGTGGCACATGACATGGAATGCACCAAGGAGCTTCTTCACTCTTTAAAAGGTATGAATGGGTAAAATATGAATGGCCGGTGTGCAGCCGGCACAGAACTGTTTCTTCTTTACGACCACCAGACGAAGATGAAAGGAACTCCTTTAGGTTTGGACGGATCTGAAAGAGTTTGTTATCCGTCTGTGTATTCCAATCCTCCTGCCAGAGGTCTCTGACATAATCGTTAATTTTGGGTTTCAAATCTGAGCAGGGGATAGGTGTGTTTGACAGTTTCTCTTTTGTGGCATTCTTGGCCAAACGATCAACAACATTTCGTTCCCTCCGATGCCAACATGACCAGGAACCCAAGCCAAAAGATGTTGTAACCCTCCGCTTTCAACTTGGTAAAAAGTTCAAAAAAGTGTAAAAGTTCGGGGTGCTGAATGAAGGTTGCGGCCAGCTATGGCCTCCAAAGCTGACAGTGAATCGGGCAAAACCAGAAAATCCCTCTTCGTAGATTGGGAGATTATCCGTAGTGCCAGAACCAGAGCTGTAAGTTCAGCAGAGTAAGCAGAGGCATCTGAAGGAATATGTTCTAACAGTATTGAGAAGGAGCACCAGGGCAGTGGGCTGCACAGGCCACTCCATCTTCAGACTTGGAACCGTCAGTGAACATTTTCTGATAGGATGAGTTTTCGAACAGAGGTCAGCATACAAAGCCTTGTATGCCAGAGAGCTGGTGGACTCTTTGCGAAAAGCTGCAAGATCAAAACGAATCTCTGGTGTGAAAAAGGTCCACGGAGGTTGATCTGGAAACTTGGAAAAATCGGACACAACTCCTAGGTCTAGACCTGCATTCCGTGCGTGAGGCTGCATACGAAGACCAAACGGCGGAATACAGTTAGGGTTGTTTTCAAATTTGCTTTGAAACTGAGGGTCAAAGACACAGTCATAGGCAGGGTTTCCAGGTTCGGAGAACAGTCTGACGTAGTAATTCAAAGACAGTTTCAGCCTGCGGTTGGACAGTGAAGGTTCACCTGCCTCTGCGTACAGGCTGTACACAGGGGTGGTGCGGAATGCTCCAAGACAGAGACGAAGCCCTTGATGGTGGATAGGGTCCAAGAGTTTTAGATACGACGGTCTGGCAGAGCCGTACACAGCACAACCATAGTCCAGTTTGGAATGGACCAAGGCTCTGTAGAGGTGCAGCAAAGTTTCCTTATACGCGCCACAGTCAGTGTGTGCTACGACCCGCAGAATATTCAGAGCTTTCTGGCAAGAGGTTTTGAGGTGTTTAATGTGGCTGAGAAAGTTGAGTTTTTTTTGTTCAAAAATAACTCCAAGGAATTTGGCCTCTGTGACAGCTGGAATGGGAGATTTCCCTATTTTGATTTTCAGGATCTGGAAAAAACTGACGAAAATTATGGAAGTGAATGCACTGTGTCTTCGTAGGAGAGAAAGTGAAGCCGTTTTTTCATCCGCCCACTGATGAATTTTATCCACACAAAGCTGGAGCCTGCGCTGGACACTCGGGTACAGGCTTCCAGTTGCATAGACAGCAAAATCATTCACAAACAATGAGCAGTCTGAACCCTGCTGAACTGACTTGACAATGTTGTTAATCTTGATGCTGAATAGGGCGAGACAGTATGCTCCCTTGTGGAACACCCAACTCCTGCTCATGAACATCAGAGAGAGTGGTGCCAACCCGGACCTGAAACTGTCGGTCTGCCAAAAAATTTGAATGAAAAGTGGAAGATGACCCCGAAAACCAAGATCATGGAGATCATGAAGAATTCCAGATTTCCAGGTGGTATCGTAGGCTTTCTCCAAGTCGAAGAATATAGCCACTGCGTGGTGTTTGTTCAGAAAGGCGTTCCGAAGCGTAGATTCCAGACGAATCAAATGGTCCACTGTAGTATGATGTTTACGGAAACCACACTGTTCTTTCGCCAGAAGGCCGTCGGTTTCAAGTTTCCACATGAGTCTAGCGTTGACCATTTTCTCCATCAGTTTACAGACACAGCTGGTCAAAGCTATTGGACGGTAGTTTGACGGGTTGGAGAGATCTTTTCCAGGTTTGGGAATAGGAATGATGAGGGCTTTTCGCCAAGATGGTGGAAAGAATCCAGTAGTCCATACATGGTTGTATACATGTAGCAGGATGTGCAGACCTTTTTGCGGAAGATGTTTCAAAAGTTTATAATGGATTTCATCTATACCCGGAGAGGAATCATTGCAAGAAAGTAAGGCGGATTTCAATTCATTTAAAGTGAAAGGAAGATTGTAGTCTTCCATGTTGCCTGACGAAAAGTTGCAGGGTGATTTTTCTTTAAGGGCTTTGTTTTTGACAAAACTGGCTGACTTGTTAGAAGAGGGAGGAATTCTTTTCAATGGCTGAAGCAAGCAGATTAGCAACCGCTTTTTTTTCTCTGTTATTAAAGAATCAAAAAACTTGAGGTGGTTCACAGTGGGGCAGGTGTTCTTCCCTTTAATTTTCTTGATGATTTTCCACACTTTTTTCTTCGATGTTTTGGATGTGAGACTTGAGCAAAACTGTCTCCAAGATAATCGCTTACTGGTCTTATATATGTGTTTAGATTTGGCCCTCAGTTTCTGATGCGCTCGGACGTTGGGCATCGAGGGTCTGCAAGAGACCCTACGTTGAGCTCTTTTACAGGTTTTGTTAATTTCTTTGCACTCAGAATTGAACCAAGGAACTTTTGGCATTACGGGCTTCTTGGAAGATGTCTGGATGGTTGACTTTGCGCAATTCAGTATGAAATCTGAAAGACTTCCTGCCGGATCGTCACTTTGCAGGATCTTGTCCTCTTCCAGATCCATAAGAAACTTAGTGGCAAAGAGGTCCCATCTGCTTTGTTGAAATTGAGGCGTTCTGGCAAAGACTCACTCTCTGCATTCGTACACCGAAGCAACACAGGAAAGTGGTCACTACCATGCAGGTCCTCATCAACCTCCCAAACAAAATCCAAAAACAAAGATGGATCACAGACAGAAAGATCCAGACAAGATGTGGTGCCATTAGCGGAGTGAAAGTAAGTTGGTGATTTCCTATTCAAGACACACAGATCAAGCTCCGAAAACACTTCCTCTAAAAGCAGACCCCGTGGTGAAGATCTCTCACTTCCCCATAGAGGAGAGTGGCCATTCAGATCACCCAACAGCAGGAAGGGTCGAGGAAGCTGCTCCAAGAGTGAAATGAGGTCCTGTTTGGTGACGCAGATGTTTGGAGATAAGTACAAACTACAGATAGTAACTGTTTTGTGGAGAGTAACCGAGCTGCCACTGCCTGAAACTGAGTCTGCAGAGCAACTGGGCTGTACAGAACAGAGTTGTGAATGAACAAGGCAACTCCACCAGAAGCACCATGTTCAACAGACTGTGCAGGCAGATTTAGAAAACTGTAGCCAGAAAGTGAAAAATTTTTTGTCAGACTTGAGAAGAGTTTCTTGGAGGGCAATTAACATCGGCCTGGCCTCACGGCACAACAGCTGCAATTCTTCGTAATTGGAAGACAGTCCCCTGATACTCCAATGTATGATTGAATCCATTGTGGATGAGTCCATCATAAAAGAAATATGGTGAAGGAAAATAAATCTCGTAATTCTTCCTTTTATTCCATATCAACATCATCTGGATCCGAGAGAACTGCGAATCTGTTGAAATTTCTCTCCGCTTTTTTTCTCTCTATCTGATAAAATTTTGTTCGGCGTTTTCTTTTTAGGTGGCGACTTGGTCTTTCCTCCAGAACCGCCAGCTCCCTTGTTGACAGCTGTAGGGTGCCCTTTGGAGGATTTTGAGGGGGTGGTCTTGTCTTGCACTTCAACGACTTCCACTCTCTGCTGCTCTGAAGTGCCTGTAGGTCTTTTGCCCCCTGATGGTCTGGGGGCGGGAGTAGGCTTCGAAGACTGACTCGTATCTGAAGGCGATGACTGCTGGGGTTCATCGCATGCAGTGGCTCTGCCTGAGGCTACAGACTTGGTTTCTGGCTCTCTCTCGGCAAACGAGGACTCCACCGTCTGCACTCCGATGCTGACTGTTGTTGGCTTCTTTACTGCAGCTGCAAACGAGAGCCCAGCAGTTGGTTGACTTTTCATAGCAATCTTTTTCGCCTCAAAAAACGGGATTCGCTGTTCAGTCTTTATTCTCTGAATTTCCTTTTCCTTTAACCAGTTTGGACAGGTCTTCGATGATGATGGGTGCTTGCCTCCACAGTTGGCACAGAGTGGTGGACTGTCACACACACCCTGGTGGACTGGCTGGCAGCAGGTACCACACACCTCTTCTTCCGTACATCTATCCCTCACATGGCCGTACCTCTGGCACTTGAAACAGCGTAGAGGTGATGGGATGTACAGTGACACTGAAACTCTCAGTAGCCCCACCGTAATCGACTCCGGGAGAGAAGTAGTAGAGCAGAAGAAGGTCAAGAAAAGGGTGTCAGTTGGAACCCTGTCATTGCCTTTACGTACAAGCACACGATGAACGTGGGTCATTCCTTGAGATGCCAGCTCTGACTTGATTTCAGCCTCCGACACTCCTCTCAGATCTCTGCACCGGATTACTCCCCCTTCGAAGAGTTCAGAAATTTGTGTGGAGACACCCTGATCGGGTCGATCCACCAACGTTGTCGATTTTAACAGCATCTCTGAGTGCAGCTTGGAAGAGCACTCAACCAGAAGTGACCCATTCCTCAGTCTCTTGACGCTCTTTGGCTTCCCGCTGAGGCCATTGATTCCCTTCGCAATCGCAAAAGGACTCGGGCCTGACAGAGGTCTATCCTCATCTGCTCCCTCCACAATCAGCCAGCTGGGCCAGAAGCCTGAAAGGACTCTCGTCTCATGCTCCGAATCTGTGTCCGTCTCTGTTTCTGAATCCTGCCTGTGTCTTTTTTTTTGTTTTTTGTGCCATGGTGTATTCATTAGAATTCATCTCTCTTGATTCCCACCCGCCATCGAGTCCCAACAAGGGGGATGCCCATTTTATACGGAATTCCAGTATATCTGGGCGCCAGGACTTCAAAAGAGATATACACAGGCCTGAAAGCATCCCTGCCACAAGAAGCCCCAAACCCGTTGACCCCCGAGCCGCCGCCTTCTAGCCTGAGCTAGGGCATGCACGCGACCAGCCGCTTGATCGAAGTGGGCCACTTCGACCACCTGTCTAGGGGAAGTCCAGGCCAAAGAGGTGTGTTGACTTGATGCACCGCAGTCACATCAGCGGTCTCAACCTCCAGGATCCTATTCTCCCCCGCATCACAGGACGCACCGCACGGCAAACACGGTGGGCCTCGGAGAAGACCACAGAGAAAAGAAGAGTGTTGGAAAGAAGACTTGAAGGGGAGACAAAGATAGAAAAGATCCAAATAAGAAAGGCAGAAAAACAAGAAAAGGAGAAAAGGCGGGTTACTATTAGTCAGGATCCTCACCCTTAGCCTGTCTGACATGGGAAGCCCTACCAGGGGCATCAACTCCTTACCACGTTGTGCTTAGGCCAGACAGCATCTTCAACTTTTCAGGCCTAGAAGCATTCTAAAAAACTAGCCTATCTCCAAGTATTGATGCCCCCGCCAGCAAAGCCTAAGGGATCACAGGACCACGCAAGCCCTCCGACCACGGCAAGGTTGCAACCCCCGAGGGGTCATAGAAAGTAGGCGAAGTAAAAAAAAAAAAAAAGTGATAACAGCACCGACAGCACTCACCCACACTTTTTCACGATGCTCTGCAGCTCTGACTTTGTCTGTGCCATCTTGACGCTTAAAGCCTCAATCATCATCACACTACCCGATGGTCCTTTGGCCGTGAACATGACAGGAGAGCTGTTCTTCAGGCTGACCTGATGGAAAAGAGGGCTACATACATGCCTGATCACAGTATGCCTTCAATCTGACTGCTTGCCCTACCTATCAGTTAATATAAAGGTACGCCAAAACCACAGTTAACAAAGTAAGAAATATCCCTCCATAAATACCACAATTATGACACTGAAACAATGTCTGTTAGAAACACAACTTCCTTCTCTCTTTCTCTTCTCTTGCTTGCACAACCACAAGACCATTTATGTGTGCTATATGTTGAAGTTTATCTGAACATCAAAGCACAGTATCAAGGTGCAATAGTTTTTTTTGCTAAAAACTGCTCTTTTAACAGATCTTTTCCATGAAAAAACAAAAGAAAAAAGCAAAAGAAAAAAAAAAAAAAACTAGAGGGAAAAGTTATGGTCTTATTAAAAATTTAACTCACTCCATACTTCCTGCACCCACCTGTTTTTTTTTTCGACATACACTAAAGCAGATCGGGCAATAGCATATTTTTACAGCCAACATTATGCTGAGTCATGAAAAATGAAGGATGCCATGTGATAGCCTCATTATCATAGAGTAACCTTTCACCACTGCTGTATGATGTGTTGGCTGACCACTGAGAGCTATTTTTACACCCAGCCCAGTCCTTTGAAGTCAGATCACAATGGCGTCTCAGCCTTCAATTGATGGTGTGAGCAGCAGACAAGTAACACATGTTTACAGCTTTAGCAAAGCTGTTGAACTTGTTGAAACTGAAGGATCAGACCTGAAAGATATTGAACACGATGATGACAGTGAATTTAGCCTGTCTGACGAGTGTGAAAGTGCATTGGAAAGTAAACATAGCGATGTTCAGAAAGAGAGTGAGGAGTGGGTGGGATGATTGAAAGCGTAGTAGCAATGGTGGCGAAGCACGAGGCAATGCATATGCAAATGAACCAATGACAGACCAGAGCCGAGAAGATTTCTCCAGTTCATGGCAAGAGACTGGCACGGAGATTATTCTGTTTTTCCATCAATGCCTCCATACACAGGCCAGCAAACACACGGACTGAAGTTGCAAGGCATGACTGGCCACGCCCCCTTGGATTTTTTCAACCAGATCAGGTTCATGCTGTATGCCAAAGTATTTAGTCATCATTATTTACCCTGTCAGTGTGTGTGTGTGTGTGTGTGTGTGTGTGTACAATATATATACACATAGATATCGTGTGTGTGTGTGTGTGTGTGTGTGTGTGTGTGTGTGTGTGTGTGTGTGTGTGTGTGTGTGTGTGTGTGTGTGTGTGTGTGTATGTGTGTGTCTATCTGTCTATCTCTGCGCATGTGGGTTGATTCGCTAGCACATGTGCATGTGTGTGTGTGTGTGTGTGTGTGTGTGTGTGTGTGTGTGTGTGTGTGTGTGTGTGTGTGTTTTTCAACTCTGTGCATCATACATATGTCAAACTTAACAAATGTACTTTTTCTTACTGACAAGAAGACTGAGTGAAGTTAAGATTTTGATTATGACGCTGTTGTTTATTGACACTGAGATTATGATCCTGTCGTTTGTTTTAGGTGTCATGGGTGTCCTGAAGTGGATGGACAAGAAAGCTGTCTGCTTTATCACCACCAAAATGGGGGTGTTCCCACAAGAACAGGCAGGAACAGGCAGGAAGATGAAGCCCAAAGCTGTCCAGAACTACATAGTCAACATGGAAGGAGTGGACCGCAGTGACCAGGTCATGGCCAACAGTTTATGATTGGTGTTTGTGCATTTTTGATACTGTAGAAACTTTCAAGTAGTCTAAATCAGAATTGTAGAAAAAGTCCTTTTTAAAAAAAAAAAAAAAAGAAGAATAGGTTCACATCTGTTTGCATTTCTAACTAACCTCATGTAAGATACCCCATTTTCTTCTTGTGCCTGACAGAGTACTGAATAGGCAAAACCTTTAAAATTATATATTTTGTTTATACAGGTACACAGTTACTATGCATCAAAATTTCAAGAGTGTGCGTATAGCCATTATTTTCTTGTTTTCAAACAATTTATTTCCTTCTTCAACAAATTAAGCATTTGTTATATCACATTATCAGTCATAATCCATTCACAATGATTTTAAATTCAAGAATATATTTGTACATGTATTAGTCAGTGAATGGGATTCAGTTGAAGAGGGTTTTTTTTTTTTTTTATACATCATACGAAGACCAATCAAGGCAAAAGGGGACAAGGATGAAATAATAACATAGTATATCCATAACGTTACATATATAGAATTGAAGGAAAAAGAAAAAGAAAAAAAAAAAACAAGCCCAGACATCTTCACACACCACAGACACAGCCACACAGACATGCACACACACACACACACACACACACACACACACACACACACACACACACACGCAGTTCTTTATGTCACTGATTTACGAGTATAGGGCAGAATGGGCAGCCAGAGGAAAGAAGTTGCAACAATCCTTATGAATACATTGAAATAGGTGGTGGAGACAGGGAGCCATTATTTTCTTATGATTTTTTTCCAATAGTAAACAATTACCCGTCTAGTGAAGAATTCTGAACAACAAACTACGGAGTACTCTCTCATATTTCACTGATTTTAGCTCATTTGCTTAGTGAAGAAACTGTCAAGTAGCTATTTTCTTATACTCTACTGGGTTTCTCAAAGTGATTTAAGATGAAAATAGGACTTTTTCAACAACAGAGAAAATTTCACTTATATGCCTGTGTAACTACCTCAGTTTCACAAAATGTAAAATGTAACCTCTTCTTCATCCGGCTACAAAAACAGTATGGTATATGCTACAGCTTTGAAACTTTGTCAGTCACCCCACCCACTTGTCACTCTCTCTCTCTCTGAACGTCGCCATGTTTATTTACCAATGCACTTTCACACTCTGCAGACAGGTTAAATTTGCTGTCATCATTGTGTTCAGTATCTTCAAGATCTTCAAGGTCTGATCCTTCAGTTTGAATAAGTTCTTCAGCTTCGCATAAGCTCTAAACACGTGTTCTTTGTCTGCTTCTCACACTACTACAGTACTAGTCAAAGGCTGAGATGCCATAGTAGGCTCACTTCAAACACAGGACTGGGCTGGTGTAAAAAAAACAGATCAGTGGTCAGCGAACACATCACGATGTATCCCATACAATGGTGGAAGGTTACTGTATGATATTAAGGCATGCTTCGGCTTCCATGACTGACTGACGTTCGCACTAACAATATAGTAATGTGTGATCCGCTATACTGGATGTCAGAGAGAAAGCATTGTGCACGGGACACCCATTATAGTGGACGTCAGAGTAGAGTGAGTTAATATATTCTTTTGGGGTGCTGAAATTTTTCTTTCAAAATGATATTAAAAGACCAAAGTACATACAAAGAAGACTAAGAGGTCTCTCAGAAAACAGGGTGGGTGGAGGAAACCAAAGAACAGACAGGAAAGAGTAGCAGGGGCAATGACCTGTTTCTGATGCCAAGAATCTACGTTAGCTAACAGCTAAAACCAGACTCTAAAGCCAGGCTAAATCACATCAAAATGCATATTTCTCATTCGTAGGTTTTCACCACATTTCTCTGATGAACAAAACAGAAAGAGCATACCATCTGACCAATCACCCGGTCAATGTTGGCATTTGGCACGTTTCTGGATTTAGCCTCTGTGATCAGTTTGGCCAGCTGACTGCTGGTCTTGGGGTCTGTCTGACCAGTCTCTGAAAGCAGAAGGGAAAAGGGAATAGCTCAGCTGGTAGAGCACCAGACTCATGATCTTGGGTTTATACACTACGATTTTTGCGATGGAGTTAATGTTGTTTCTGACTCCATTTCCCGAAAAGTCCTTCAAATCAGATTAAACACTGAGGTTCTGTTTGTCATGCATGCACAACATCTTGCACATGTTTAAAATCCCATCACCAACTTTCAGAAAGAAAAAAAATCCAGTCTGATCATTGAATGGTATGGGTGACAGTATGCGTACAGCATGCATCCGTTGTGAAAAGTCGAAAGAGTGAGTGAAAAACTGAGTAACTGACATTCAAATGAATGGCATGAGAAACAACTGCATATAGCGCCAGCAGGCAACACTTCAGTCCGCTCTTCCGAGATAGGTAGCCCACTGTGTAAATGACAGTGTAGATGGTACAGCACTTAGAACCTGGTCTCGAAGCAAGGAAGTTGCGTAAACTAAACAATAATGATAATGATGTCAATAATAACAGACTATCTTATTGTTGCTAGCGTGTGTACCTGTGTGTGCATGCATATGTATGTGTACGTGTGTGTGTGTGTGTGTGTGTGTGTGTGTGTGTGTGTGTGTGTGTGTGTGTGTGTGTGTGTGTATGTGTGCGTGCGTGCATGCATGCGTGCCATGCGTGCCTGCATGCGTGCGTGCAAGCATGTGTGCGTGTGTGCGTGCGTGCGTGTGTGGGTGCGTGCATGCACAGACGCATGACTAAAAGTACTATCCTAGTCAGGCCTTTTTTCTGCAAACACACAATGCTCTCACAATGTCTCAGACCCTCACAAAGCTGTGAAGTGAAACAGGAAGGCCATACAGGTGAAAATATAAACTTTTCAGCACTTTGTAAGGATCTGCTTGGTTGTTTTGTTTTTGTTTTTTTTTTTAACTTTTAAAATTGATATTTTAGCACTTTCATGTTATTCTCCTACAAAGCCAGGAAAACATGTTTAAAATCTCACTTTTCAGTCCAAGCAAGATGTGCCAATGTTCTTTCTTTCTCTTCATAAGGTATTTAAACAAAAAAAAGAAATCT
>JADBJO010005361.1:65000-112500 GCA_016801955.1 Conus betulinus | reverse complement strand
TGCTGGGTTTTATACTCCGTAGCAGCTTTTCTACCCCTTTTTTCTCCAATGTGGAGATCCTTAACGGCGGGATACTGGTAGAGAGAAGCGTTTTGAGGTGGTGAGGACTTGGTAAATACAGACTTGAACTGCTCAACCAGGATGTTTGCTTTACCCGTGCTATTATAGACTAGTTCGCCATCTGCTTTTAATGGGGCAGCTCCTATATTATCTTGTTTCTTTGATTTGATGTATTGCCATGTAGTGTGTGTGTGTGTGTGTGTGTGTGTGTGACAATCGACATTTAAGTGTGTAGGCCTATGTATATTTTCTTACACTCTGAGATGAATCTTCACTTTTTGTTTTAGGCAGTAATGTTCCTGTGTTAATCCTTACTCTCTGATGCTGTCGGCCATCTTTCGCAAGAGCATACACGTACGCCCACACGCACGCATACACGCAAGATTGGGTCTGTGCCTACAGAGCTGAACCTTACTTTGCTGGGTGTGTACGTGTTTGATTCATTCCATGTATTCTGTATTACTCTTAAATCTGCATGCATATTTCTAAGAGAGCTGTTACTGAAAAATGGAAACATTCCTGGCACTGTCCATACAGGTACGCTCACACGCACGCATACACGCACCTGTGCATGTGCACACACACGGACGCACGTATACATTACATATACACGAAAAAAACACATGCACACACGCCAGACAAATACAGAGAGATAATCACACACACGACTAAACACGTGCACACATTGTAGACAGCGAGACAAACACATATGGAGGAAGGGGATGGCGCTGGGGAAAGACATACATAACACCAACGTTAAATACATAAGTAGATAAATAAGTAAGTAAAATAATGGACTCTCTCTCTCTCACTCCGTCTGTCTGTCTCTTTCTCTCTCTTACACACACACACACACACACACACACACACACACACACACACACACACACACGCACGCACGCACACACACACACACACACACACACACACACACACAAACACACACACACACAAAAAAAACACAGAGAGAGAGAGAGAGAGAGAGAGAGAGTAGGATGAAAAAAGGAGACAACACCCAGGGAGTGGCAGTTAAAATTTTTTGTTTTATTGAACCTTCCCCAATAAAATTAGGGACTGAGGACCAAGGACACACACACACACACACACACACACACACACACGGATGCAGAATCAATGGTTTTTGTATATTTATCAATAGTTTTTTTCTTTCTTTTGTTTAAATTGTATTCACCCATTGAATTGTAACATCAAACGACTGTTAAACAATGACTTTGTCTATACTGCTGGTTTTTTGTTGTTGTTGCTGTTGTTGTTGTTGTTGTTGTTGTTGTTGTTTTTTTTATATTAGAAATTTGAGGGTTGTTCATTATGATGATCGAGTACTAGAATGTTTTAGCTGAATCTGACATTTTCAAGATGTCTATGAAAGAATGAATAGGAATGTTACGGACTAACTACACTGATCTCATACACTTAGCATATATGCAAATATTTGGAAAACAAAATTAGCAATACAGGAGAGGCTGGTGGTTGTGAGGGAGTGGAGGAAGGGGGAAAAGGAAGTGGGGGTAGGAAGGGAGAAGAGGTTGGTGGAGTGGGGTCAAGGGAAAAACTGCCACCCATCAAACACATCCTGGCATCGTGTTGAGGCCAGCCATCAACTGAAACAACACCCTTTTACTGGAAAAAAAAGGTCCAGTGTGTGTGTGTGTGTGTGTGTGTGTGTGTGTGTGTAAATATATAAATATGTTTAAACTACATTCATCCAGTGAACACACACACACACACACACACACACACACACACACACACACACACACATATATATATATATATATGTATGTGTGTGTGTGTGTGTGTGTGTGTGTGTGTGTGTGTGTGGAACTGCAACAAAGCAATATGCTATTTTAATTTTTTTTTTCACCCTCCCTTCATTTCCTTCCCCGGAATTATTTAAGTATTCCAGAAAACAATCTTTCTGTATTAAGGTCTAAAATTAGTAGAAATTACAAAACGATTAGAAATGGTTGTCACTTGTGCATGCAAGCATCAACCATGATGGTTTTTGATAGTGGTGGTGCTGCTGGTGCTGGTGGTGATCATGGTGGTGTTGATGGTCATGGCGGTGGTGGTGGGGGTGGAGGAGATGATGAACACACACACACACACACACACACACACACACACACACACACACACACACACACACACACACACACACACACACACACACACACACACACACACACACACACACACACACATGCACACACACACACAAGAGACTGCTTAAATGAGGTAGGTTTGCCATGTGGGTGAGAGAAAAAATGAATAGTATGTTGCCACGTGATTTTTGTTCAAGTGACAGCACTGCAGCACACAGTATCAAATATAATGATCAGTTTATCTATTCAGCTTTATACTTTCTTTCATTCTCTCTTTTGAAAAAAAAATGAAGAAAAGAAAAGAATGGGGAAACTAAGCACACCTGATAATTCATTCTGTACTAGCCTAACTGTCCTCGCTGAATGTATGAAGCTGAAACCCAAAACGTGAAATCTTACGGTCTAATAAGTAAACAAATAAATAAAATAAGTAGAAGAGGAAAAGGAGAAGGAGGAGGACGACGAGGAGAAGAAGAAGAAGAAGTAAAGGTGATAGGGGAGTTTCCAGACAAATGAAAACCATAGTCACAATTTTACTCAGCACTTCTCCTTTCAACTTCTTGTCCTTCTTTTCCGTACTTCTGCTTTAATGTGTTCCGACCAACAACTACCTACGCCAACAAACAAAAAATGAAACATGAAAATGACAAAATATTTGCCGAGGAAACTAAATAACACCGCTTACATAAACTTCAGTGTAATTTTCAGTGCTACGTCTTACCGGGTATTATTACCTCCAGCTAGAGAATCATTTCAGACAGATCAGAACAAAGAATGAAAATGAAGAATGAAAGTAACGTAAAAGGAAACAGCATAGCTAAGGCATCAGGATCACAAATTGTTAGCGCCTCCATCTTATCATCCTTCCCACCAGTACAAAAGAGGAAAACAGAGTGAAAACAACTATAGCATGCATGGTAATGCATTTAAAAACAAAACAAAAAATTCAGATACTTACATGTATTTTCTACGGAAGCTGTTTAGAGGACGTTAAACTGGTGTTTCCATTCTTCACCAACGGAATTAAGATGCATGCTTTTCTAACACCGACTGAACACAAGCTTCGTTTGAGAGTTCTCAGTTCTGTATTTTGATACTTTAGAATGGACGACAAAACAAAAAAAACAAAACAACAAACACAGTGGATTTCATCATGAATAGAGGAAAGACACACTGTTTGTGTCATATAAAGAAACATTCGACGTCAGATTCATTGTTGCCTGCGCCTTAATGCAGATCAATAACTGGATCAGGATTTCATGAAAGAAAGAAAACAATAAGTGATTTTTTTTTTTCCCAAAAGAAGAGACATCTACAGCCAAGTGAAAGACAGCTGCAATCATCTCCTACTTGCAGTTGGTGTTCACGTTCCCATTTAGCCATGCTTACACGCACAAGTATCATAATTATTGATTTCATGCCTAATTACCTTTTGCAACAAAACAGGAAGTGCCAAAGCAAGATAAGTGCTAATGCGATGCACATTACAGTTGTGGTGTGCAATAACTCATTTTATGATAGAAAATTATTGTTTTGATAATAATAACTGAAAAAAAAAAAGAAAAAGAAAAAGAAACGAGAGCAGACCTTTTAATACTTGTTTCTCCCCATACATCAATCAGAGCCGTATTAATGGGGCAAAGAAGTGGACAGCAATGAGGGGCGAATACTGTGCGCACTTTCCGTCTTCAGCTCTTTAAAGCTGTGACTGGCACCGCACAATCTACTGCACTGCTGCTGCTGCTGTTGCTGCTCCTGTTGCCGGTGGTTGTGGTGGTACTGGTAATGGGTCGGTAGCTGAGTCAGTGTGGCTAAGGGACGCTGGGGGTCGCTGTTCGGGAGGGGTCGATCCTGGGGCTGTGCCACCGTAGGGATGGCCGCACTCCCCTGCTGACACAGTGGCAATGGTGGCAGACGTATATTCGCTTTCACTTCTACAATGCCTGAATTTCTATCTTTATGTTTGTTTCAGCTATGAACAAAATTTAGATTCCCAAGTCATGGTATGTGGTGTGGAAACCTGGGGGGGGGGGGGGGGGGGTGGGGGGGGTCGGTTCAGTAAGATGGTTAATAGGCTCGAGAGGTGGGAGAATATAGAATGATAGTGCGGACAGTGATAACATGAATGAACTTTTTTTTTCTTGCTGTCCCAACTTCTGCCCACCTCAGAGGCAGTGCACCCACGCCGCTCATTCCGACACCCCGTTCACAGCCACAGCTCGGCTGGTCCCGCCGCATCCCCGGCAATCCTGAGGGAGCAGTCAATGTCAAGTCGTCAAGTGGCAACCCACCGGAGGAGACACTGCACTGCTGCTGCCGAGTCACTTCGGTGGTGTTCCGTGGCGCCTGTTCTGATCTAACATATGCAGGACACCACTTACTAAGCCCCCTACTGACGACAATAACTGCTTAGTCGCGGAGCCGGCGTGAGTGAGCTCTCCCTCCGGAGGGCCCACTACGTCCGTCCAACGACAGCCCCCATTGACTCGCCGATACTGGTGACCCCGACGGAACCAAACCAAGGCCACAGACGTGGAGAGGACATCAAAATTGAGGTCACCATGAGAGCAGGGCATGAAGGGCCACAGAATTTGAGACATTTTTTTAATGCTGATCGATGAGAATGAGGATGATTAAGATGATGCTACGGATTTCCATTTCGGTCTGAGACTACATGACAGGGCTGTACTCTACGCTTCCTTTCATAATATATCCCGGCGTCAATCAGGCCCGAGAGATACAGGCACCTGCAGTGTTGGTCAGGAAATTTGAGCAACACTCTGAGAAACGCATCCATTAAGTGGATGAAACTCGACTGTGTGGTCCCAGTCTTCCCAACTGAGTCCGCAGCAAACTCAACTGTGGGTAGGAGCCAGACGGAGCAGAAAAAACCGACATGACTCTGTTGGGATTCGAAACCCATGACCTCCCAGCCGGGAGTCCGCGACGCTAACCGCTTCGCCACAGCGGCTGGTCAACACGAATGAACATGTTATGAGATAAATATTTGAAAAAAAACAAAACAAAACATATACATGGTAAAGAAATTCATCAATGAATAATTCAGCATAAACATGACAAAGACGACGTAAGGCCTGAACATAATGCTGATGTACAGTTTAGTTATTAATAAAGTAAGGCCAGTAAAGGCGAAGCATTCGTGCATTTTATCTTACAATCTTGCACAGAGTTCATGCTGTAAATCCATAAGCTACATCAATTTGTCCTCGTAATAAATCTACAAACAAATTGTATGGACATTATGCTATTCCGTTCAAATATTCCTTCGTAGATTTTGCATATGCATCAGCGAAGCAGGTCGTCAGATAAGATCACCGAAAAATCTAATTATTAAAATCAGTTGAAAAAAAGTTTATGTCATGTGTTCGCAAGGCATGCAGCCCGGTACAATCAGTATCCATATATGTCTGTAAGTGCTGGTGTTTGTCTCCATACAATATGTCTGATTGACTGTTCATGGATTTAACCATGCGAAGTGTTCGTCTTTAGAGTATAACAAAAAATACCTTTTTTCTTCAAAGAAAATGACCCAATTCATGGAAAAAAAGCTCTTGGAACTTGGTCACAAAAACACACAGCATCCCCGTGATCAGATGACCTGTGCCACATAAATGACAAACCTTTCTTGTTTTGCCCCCCCACCCCCACCACCCCCCCCCACCAAAAAAAGCCTTTTTTTTCAAAGTGGGACCAGGCTAATTGAAAATAAAACAAAACGCCCTAAAACAATTACATGATTGATTAGAGAAGTGACTAATCATGATACTAACTCTACACACATCTCCACACATATTTCCATTACCCTACCCTCATTTCCCCAACTCCAACCCCCACCGGAAAAAGTTCAAACCGAAATAAATGTTCACAGTCCGAACCCATCTACAATCTCCAACCCACCTGAAATGTGCCAATCCAACCCTAAGCCCCAAATTCAGCATACATACAGTAGTGCAATCTGAACTTGCAATCCATCTGATATGTGAAATTCCCCCCCCCCCCCCCCCTCCCCCCCTTTCCATCTGTTCCCACTGCTCCAAACACACACACACACATCAATCTCATTGGAGGGATAATTAATCCAAACTGATTAAACACACACACACACACACACACACACACACTTGTCTGAATCACTTTTAGTGGAAGGACGTTAAACTGGAGAACAACAACAACAACAACAACAACACACACACACACACACACACACACACACACACACACACACACACACACACACACACACGTACGCGCGCGCGCGCATCAAACTTATCGGAAGGATAGTTGATCCAAACCGATTAAAGAGACAGACAGACCGGCAGACAAACAGAAACAAAGAGAGAGATTTTTAGTTTCATCAAGAAGGCGTCACTGCGGGCGGATCCGTCCATATACGCTACACCACATAAGTTTCGAGGTCACACTTCTACGATTTAAGGCTTATGGGCTTTCCCAGTGCCAGGGAAATCTAATGGTTTGGGGGTAATAATTAACAAAAAATTCTAGCTCAGAAACTACAAAAGATATAAAAATGAAATATATATGATTTTTGAAGGAAATTGAATGGAGATTTTTTGAATCTGGGCTTCTTTTGTTTTAATTTTGATCATAAAAAAATATTAGGCATTTAGATTTGGATAGATTTTTTTTGCACGATCAAAAACATATGTATTTACCACTACAGCTTCACATCCAAAAAGAACACAGAGCAAAAAAAAGTTGAAAATAAAGTTGATATTGTCACACTACACCTGTAAATGAAAGTAGAAAGTAGAACAGTCTAGAAGTCTATCAAGACGCTCACACCATCATGCAGACAGGTCAGTCCACGACCACGCCCCCCCCCCCCCCCACCACGCCCCCCTTGCTGGACTTCAACCCTCTCTTTCACTCACTCCTCCTCTTCCCCTACCGTTCCTGCTGCCCGTGTCACGCTGCGAGCAGGCCGCGCTCCCCTCTCGCGCTGACTAACACGTCGCTGGCCACTCGCACACAGTGCAGAGTACACACTAGGCTGGCTCGTTCGACGCTGGTAACCAAGTCAGCTGAACACACTCTTGCGATTGCACAGCACGACTCAATAACTGACGAATATGGTCGGCAATTCCATCACTATCATCATCTCACCTTCATGCTCGAGTGAGTCGTTGATAAAAGATTATTATCTTTGTCAAAAAAGATTAGCAGAGCTTGCTCAGCTGTGTAAGTACGCTGATTTGGTCGCTACGCTCGTCGAAGGTTGCGCCGCCATCTTTTGCAAGCGAGACAAAGCGCTGGCTGGTCATCCAGTCAGTGATGAGGAAAAATGGTCTTTCCCCTCACGTGTGGTCATTTGCATATCATTTAATACTGCAGCAGACATATAAGGCTTACTACGCACACTCTATTTCAGTCCTTTGATAGGAATAGTAACGAATGAAAATTCAAGAAAAATGCATGACATCAGTGGACGGCCCATAGGCACTGGAAGTACATTTTTACTGCGGCGTCAGCTGACGGCTTAAAGCACTCAACGGGTTAACAAAGTGGACACATTAAGTCGTTTTCACCGTGTTTTCTATGCCGATTACGATGTACTGCAATTTCGGAAATGCCAAGCTACATCTTATCAAATTAAACCTAAAATGTCTGTCTAAATTGATTAACAGATATGTTTTGACTTCAGGGACAGTGCAGAAGGTTCTGTACACGCTAAACCTGTCGCTGTTATTAATATGGTAATTTCAGTCTTTCCATATGCACCAAATTAAAATTTCCTGTAATTTATTAGAAACTCGCTAATCCTTTCCACGCCTTGATTTAGCCAAACATATCCAAATCCAAACATGTACAGTTTACAGCGAACATCTGAGGCCCAGTTTTTCTTGTCACGCAGATCCGAATCAAAAAGCATTCTATAGGCCTTATAGGGTAGTCTTTATTCGTCCATTCTCGTCAATTTATGCCAAAACCTAACACATTTTACGGATTTTATGTAAAAAGGATATCGGTTCGTTTCCCCACACGCCATGTCAATAGATGCTCACGTTTCTACACCTCAGAACCTTTTAATAGCAAACAAATGTACCTTTTCGCAATGGATTGCTGCATTGTCGAGTCCACATAACTGCACCATACTGAACAATAGGTTGAACTTGTGAGCCAAATAAATTTAAAAAAAAAATAAGAGTGAGAATAATACTTCAACTTATATAACTTTTGCAAAATGCAAAATAACGCGTTTTTTGCTCTGCTGCTGAGATCACGACATGCAGCTACAAAACTTAACTGCTGAAAAATGAATTCCTAAGTATTTGTAAACATTCACAGCTGGCATAACAATCCCGTTATATGTCCACCTTTCTCTGGCAGCAAAGGGCCCCCTTTCCTGAATACCACTATATGTTGCTTTTATTCATATTGACTTTTAGCTGCAGAGCAGCAGCTGCATGTTAAAGACTTAATCTGCGTTTGTAAGCCAATGACAGTCTCTGAATGTAAAGCCACATCATCAGCAAGAAGTAATTTGAATAATTCAAAATAATCAGACATAAACATTGCACCATATCTTCTACCCCTTAGCACCTCTAACG
The DNA here is from genome assembly GCA_016801955.1 of Conus betulinus. Lineage (NCBI taxonomy): Eukaryota > Metazoa > Mollusca > Gastropoda > Neogastropoda > Conidae > Conus > Conus betulinus. The sequence continues at coordinate 103,724 of JADBJO010005361.1, read as the reverse complement.
CTAGTTCGTTATAAATAAAAAAACAAGACAAGCCATGGGAGCAGCTAATATAATCTGTTACACTGCTTCCATATTTAATTCTGCCTGTGACATTCTCATACATACTACGAATACACCTAAATATCTTGCCTTTGATGCTATTTTTCAATACGATGGGCCAGAATAAGTGTCTTTCAACAGAAACAAAAGCCCTTTCAAAATCAACGAAGGCTACGTACAATTTACGATTCAAACAAAACTCTTTTTGTACAAGTGCCAACAGTAAAAAATATGTGATTGACTGTGGAGCAACCTTTTTGAAATCCTGCTTGATGTTCACCTGTCAGATTATGTTCTTTTATCCATTCCTGCAGTCTGCTATTAATACTTGTGCTGTAAATTTTACAGCTCCTATCACACAGTGAAATGCCTACAAATGTTTGGATCGTTAATGTTCCCCTTCTTAAACAAGGGTTGAGCAATGGAGTTGGTCCAGTTGTCTCGGAACACGCCCTTATGAAACAAAGTATTAAATAGCTTTACAACAACAACAACAACAACAACAACAAAAAGTCAACTATTCGGTCCCCATCATACTTCAACAACTCACCAGTAATTTCATCTGGTCCAGCAGCTTTCCCGTTTTTTTAACTTAGTTACGGCAAGCAAAACTCTCTTGATATTTGACGGTTTATGGAACTATCCTCCTCATCATCGATGTCATTGCCATTTTCAGCTGAGTTTGTTACATCTGTTGTTGTTTTTAATTCAAATAAATCTTAAAATATTTGAACCCGTCATCAACTGTTAAACTGTTTTGAACATGTTTTCTTTTACAAGATATTTGATGCATAGTTTCCTGAAATTCTCTCTGATTGTTTACTGATGAAATAAGCCTATCTAGTAACATATCGTTATACTGTTTTTCTTTCCTTTTTATCAGACGTTCATATTCCCTTTCTTGCTATGCAGTAGGCATCGCTGTCTTCTGTTCTCGTCCTTCTAAAAATAGAAAGCAGCCTTTTTTGCCCTCAACTTTGTCTAGCCTACATTCTTTATCATACCAGTCACTGTTTTTTCATCATATTGTGACAGATTAATTCTCTTCTTTATACAGCCGGCTTGCTTTTTTTATCCAGTCATTAAACATGTACAGAGCATCGTTGAAATCATGATCTATCAAATTTGTGGCATGATCGAGTACGGACAGTGTTTCATCTGAGATCATATATTCTGTGTATAGACTGATCCTTGACTAGATCCTTGTTCCACACAAACTTTTCAATGAACTGGTTCACTTCCACGGGATGTACTTGCGATCTATTTTTTTCTTTCTGAGAATCTAAAATGTAATTCGATAGGCAAATGATCTGTTTGTATTCTCTCTGAAATCACCATTTCACATGAAGGCATAATGGTGAAGAACAGTTACTTAGAAGAAAGCAATTAGCCTGTCTTTGATATGTACGTATAATTACCATCAGCATCCCCATTATATGTGTCATTTAACATCCATAATCCAAGGGTTGTACACATATTTAACAAACATTCCTTATAATCATTGAGAACATAGTCTGCAGACTTTCTCATGCTGTTAGTAGAACAAGAACGACTGTAAAACAAAGTGATCATAAGAATTGTTTTGATAAAAGATATATGGAGAATGTCAGAAGTCCAGCTATTCAAATCGCCCGACAAAATCACATGCACGTCCTCAAACTTGAGTAAAGAATCAAAAAGATCATTCTTCAAGCTCAAAAAAATACCGTTTTCATCATCAAATTAAGTGTAATGAGGCGACCCTGTAGTGGAATATAAATACACACACATATAAGACATCTTCCACAAAGCCAAAAACGCTCTTATCAATCAAAAATGAAAGAGTATTGGGGCAGTCTGTATTAATTTCATGGACATAGGACGTAAGTTCGGTTTTAATGAGACACACAACTCGACAAGAACGTCTTCCTTGATTTGTAACCGCTGGGTTTACAGAAAACAGTGTAAACTGGAAATACTAAGTTCTGGAAATCCTCTATGAGAGTTTCGACAAGACGTATAAAAGCAATTTCAACAGAAAAGGAGTAAAGTCTTTATCATTGAATTTAGACAAGAACCGTTTTACATTCCAGTGCAAGAACGAGAACACACACACACACACACACACACACACACACACACGCACGCACGCACGCACACACAACACACACACACACACACACACACACACACACACACACACACACACAGGACCCAAACCTCACCCATCCCCTAATCCCCTCCCATCGAGTGCAGCACACCTGAGGCATGCCGATCCGCGCGAACTGGTGGTTGAGGCGCTGGAGGCGGATCAGGAGGTCGTGGTTGCGCCTCTTCTCCTCTTCGTCGTGCTGTTTCTGGATGGCCTCCAGCTCCGCCAGCAGAGCCTGCTTCTCCTTCTCCAGCACCGGCAGGGCAGGGCCAGCTGCACCCGGCTCAGCACCTGGCTAGTTTCCCTGTCGCTCCGTCTCAAGCAGGACACTGCAGGCGGCGAGCACAGCACAGCAAGGTCATGAAGGCGGATTAGGTGAGGGGTACTCTCAACATTTAAAAAATAAAAAGGTTAAAAAGTTGAAATTCCGACAGCCTACAAAGGTTACAATTTCCATGGCCTATCGGCCGTAGAAGCAATATATTGTCAGAAGTTCACCGTGGCTAGGGCACAGCATGACATAAGGTGGGTTCATTCTTCTCCTTTCGCCAACTTTAACCCCCCCCCCCCCCCCCCCCCCCCCCCCCCCCCCCTTAGCTAAATTAGGTACTCATTTGCTGTTGAGTGGACAGAGAAAGTTTTCAACCCGCAAAAATCTGATCACATGACTGATTCGATGTGTACGATCGTGAGTTCTGCAGGCAAAATGCTCTAACTGCTTTACTTCAGGCCCCTCGTGTCAAAAAAAAAAAATATATATATATATATATAACAATAATAATGAATATTGTTAAAACGCCTGATGTTGTTTTAAAAAAAGTGTTTTCTGTGTATCTGTTGAATGTTCAGGGTGCGTTTTGTGACAACGATTTCCATTTGTGCCTGCAGTTGTTTACTATTTCAGTTTTGGTATTTAGGGTTGCTAAGTATGGTTTACATAGTATTAACCATTTTTCAGTTAGGCATAGGTTGCATCTTTTGAAATATTATTGTATGGTGAAGCTCTTTTTATGATTTTCCAAGATATATTGTAGTTTATTTTTTTGTCTTTAAGTCTCCAAATGTATTTGCTCAGTTCTGTTTGGTTTTTGTATTTTTTTACTTTATTAAATGACTGTTTATGGTTTGCATATCTGGTTTTGAAATGGTTTTCCGTAATCCCTATATATGTTTCTTTTCATGTTCTGATGTCACAGTGGCCTGGTATACAATATTATTATAGAGGCATTTGTTGCTTAAGGGGCACTGTTCTTTTTTGGTGCAGTTGCAAGATTTCCTTTCTTCACCCTTCTTTGCTGTATTGGTTTTCATTTTGTTAGATGAATCAATTACATTTTTCAGGTTGGGCATACATGAATATGATAGTTTGATAGTGTTTTTGTTGAATATTTTTGACAGTTTGTGTTCTTTTGGAAACGATGTTGTTAGGATTTTAAAAAACTCTTTCCCTATGTTTGTTTTAACATGCAACCTATGCCTAACTGAAAAATGGTTAATACTATGTAAACCATACTTAGCAACCCTAAATACCAAAACTGAAATAGTAAACAACTGCAGGCACAAATGGAAATCGTTGTCACAAAACGCACCCTGAACATTCAACAGATACACAGAAAACACGTGCAGTCAATACGCACGTGCAAGCAGGGCCTACAAGCTATATAACACCGGCGGTAGGCGACCCAAGCATTATCCTGATGAGAGCGTACTGCTCGCAACAAATTTGTAGATTTTTTTAGAACTGTTTTAAACCACTTGTTTTTAAATAATATATATATATATATATATATATATATATATATATATATATATATATATATATCCGAACAATTAAGTAGTGGGGGAAAACATGTGCAGACTAACAATCCTTCCGACATAGTGATGACTTGGCAAAGATGTGTGAACTTAAAAACAAGAACAGAAGAAAAAAGAAAAAGAGGGGGGGGGGGGGGGGGGGGGGGGGGAGGGAGGAAGAAAAAATGGGAACATAAATTAAGAAAACTATATTACGAATATGAAAACCCTTCTCTAGTTGCATGAGGGAACCAGATCATAATCCCTCTTGAAGGCAGATCTATTGGTATTGCCTGCTTCTAGGCCTTTCGTCCGCTGGATCGGACTCATTAGGCAGACACGGTTGATTGCGTCTGTACTCTTGGCGTCAAATAAAGACGCACCACAGTCCATAATTCTGTGGTGTTCTCACCGCCAAAGGTTCAAAAAAGAATCAAACAGCATCCCCAGAGCAGCCAGCGAAGGGTAGTAAAATGAAACAAGATGCAAGGCATATAAACGTTCTCCCAGTATATCCTGAATATGCGTGATATATTCATAAAAAAGGAAAAACCGTCTTGGGCTGGTCTAACTATTAGTAATGGCTTTTCTGGTAAGCATCGGCCATCATTTGTGACCTATAATGAACATACTTACAAATTTTCAGAAAGATCCGCCAAGAACTTTCTGAGATTTTCCATAAAGAAGAAAACAATTATGGGCCGTTTGTAACGGCTATAACGGTAAAATCGAACATCGGGCATCATCCGTGACCCATTATGAACATATCTACAAATTTTCAGAAATATCGGCCACGTACTTTCGGAGATATTCCATGAAGAAGGAAAACCGTTGGGGGACGTTATAGCCGTTACTGACGGCTATAACAGTAAAATAAAACATCGGGCATCATCTGTGACCCATAATACCTACAAATTTTCAGAAAGATCGGCCAAATACTTTTGAGATATTCCCTAAAAAAACAAAAAACGTTATGGGTTGTTATAGCCTTTAGTAACAGGTAAAACGGTAAACTAAAACGTCGGGAATGATCCGTGACCCATAATGAACATACCTTCTAATTTTTACAAAGATCGGCCAAGTACTTTTGGAGACATTTCATAAAAAAGAAAAAAACATTTTGGGCCATTAAAGCCGTAACAGGTATAACGGTACACTAAAACGTCGGGCATCATCCGTCGCCTCTAATGAACATACCTACAAATTTTCAGAAAGATCAACAAGTTTTTCTGAGATATTCCATAAAAAAGAAAAACCGTTATGGGCCGTTATAGCCTTTCGTAACGGCTATAGCGGTAAACTAATACATCGGGTATCATACGGAACCCATAATGAACATATCTGCTAATTTTCACAAAGATCTGCCACGTACTTTCGGAGATATTCCATATAGAAGAAAAAACCGTACAGGCCGTTACAGCTGTTAGTAACGACTATAATGGCAAACTAAAACATCGGACATCATCCGTGACCCATAATGAACATACCTGCTAATTTTTAAAGATCGGCCAAATACTTTCAGAGATATTCTATGAAGAAGAAAAACCGTTACAGGCCGTTAGTAACGGCTATAATGGTAAACTAAAACATCGGGCATTATTCGTGACCCATAATAAACATACATGCTAATTTTCACAAAGATCTGCCGTGTACTTTCGGAGATATTCCATGAAAAAGAAAAACCGTTACAGGCCGTTACAGCCGTTAGTAACGGCTATAACGGTAAACTAAAACATCAGGCATCATACGTGACCCATAATGAACATACCTGCTACTTTTCACAAAGATCGGCCAAATACTTTCAGAGATATTCCATAAAGAAGGAAAACCGTTACAGGCCGTTACAGCCGTTAGTAACGGCTATAACTGGGTAAACTAAAACATCGGGTATCATCCGTGACACATAACGAACATACCTGCAAATTTTCACAAATATCGGTCAAGTACTTTAGGAGATATTCCATAAAGAAGAAAACCGTTACAGTCTGTTACAGCCGTCAGTAACGGCTATAACGGTAACCAAAAACATCGGGCATTATTCGTGACCCATAATGAACATACCTATAAATTTTTACAAAGATCGGCCAAGTACTTTCTGAGATATTCCATACAGAAGAAAAACCGTTACAGACCGTTACAGCCGTTAGTTACGGCTGTAACGGGGTAAACTAAAACATCAGATATCATCTGTGACCCATAATGAACATACCTGCAAAGTTTCACAAATTCGGCCAAATACTTTCGGAGATATTCCATGACGAAGAAAAAAACCGTTACGGGCCGTTACAGCCGTTAGTAACGGCTATAACGGTAAACTAAAACATCGGACATTATTCGTGAACCATAAGGAACATACCTACAAATTTTCACAAAGATCGGCCAAGTACTTTTGGAGACATTTTATAAAAATAAAAAAAAAAAACCGTTATGGGCCATTACAGCCGTTAGTAACAAGTATAACGGTAAAATAAAACGTCGGGCATCATCCGTCGCCTCTAATGAACATACCTTCAAATTTTCAGAAAGATCGGCCAAGTACTTTCTGAGATATTCCATATAGAAGGAAAACCGTTATGGGCCGTTATAGCCGTTAGTAACGGCTATAACGGTAAACTAAAACATCAGGTATCATCTGTGACCCATAATGAACATACCTACAAATTTTCAGAATGATCGACAAAGTGCTTTCTGAGATATTCCATGAAAAAGAAAAACCGTTACAGGCCGTTACAGCCGTTAGTAACGGCTATAACTGGGTAAACTAAAACATCGGGTATCATCCGTAACACATAATGAACATACCTGCAAATTTCACAAATATCGGTCAAGTACTTTAGGAGATATTCCATGATGAAGAAAAACCGTTACAGGCCGTTTCAGCCGTTAGTAACGGCTATAACAGTAACCTGAAACATCGGTATTATTCGTGACCCATGATGAACACACCTATATATTTTCAGAAAGATCGGCCAAGTACTTTCTGAAATATTCAATAAAAAAGAAAAACTGTTACAGGCCGTTACAGCCGTTAGTAACGGCTATAACGGGTAAACTAAAACATCAGGTATCATCTGTGACCCATAATGAACATACCTGCAAAGTTTCACAAAGATCGGCTAAGTACTTTCGGAGATATTCTACGAAGAAGAAAAACCGTCACAAGCCGTTACAGCCGTTAGTAACGGCTATAACGGTAAACTAAAAACATCGGGTATTATTCGTGACCCATAATGAACATACCTACAAATTTTCACAAAGATCGGCCAGGTACTTTCAGAGATATTCCATAAAGAAGGAAAACCGTTACAGGCCGTTACAGCCATTAGGAACAGCTATAACGGGGTAAACTAAAACATCGCACATTATCCGTGACCCATAATGAACATACCTGCTAATTTTTACAAAGATCGGCCAAGTACTTTCGGAGATATTCCATGACGAAGAAAAACCGTTACAGGCCGTTACAGCCGTTAGTAGCAGCTATAACGGTAAACTAAAACATCGTCCATTATTCTTGACCCATAATGAACATACCTATAAATTTTTCAGCAAGATCGGCCCAGTAGTTTTGTCTGGAACGAGTGGGACACATATTGACCGTGGACGGACGGACAGACACACAGACAGGATTTCTTCGTTCCCATTCTGAAGTACTCCCTGTTCTATATTTTTGAGCCTACAATGCATGAGGATCCATTCAAGGATGCAAGGGGGATCAAAAGATATGGACACAGTCTGAGTGGTCAGCTCTGGTGTTCAAGACAAAAACAAGTATTGTCAGCGGCTAAGAATTGTGCAGAACAACCTTTACTTGGATTTCCTAAGAGATGCAATCTCCCACTGATTGACCAAATATGTCGAACACTTAAGTAGTGCGGTAAAACAGGTGCAGGCTAACAATCCTGCCGTCATAGTGATGACTTGGCAAAGATCTGAACTTAAAAACAACAATACAAAAAAAAGACGGTGTGTGTGTGTTGAAAATGAAGAAAATAAGAACATGAAATTAAGAAAAATGTTATAAATATGAAAACCCTTCACTAGCTACATGAGATAATCATCATAATCCCTCTTCAAGGCAAATCTATTGGTATTGCCTGCTCCAGGCTTTTCGTCCGCTTGATCGGAACCATCAGGGAGACACGGCTGATTTTGTCTGTGATCTTGCCGTCAAATAGAGACACACCAGAGTCCATAACTCTGTGGTGTTCTCACCACCAAGGGTTAAAAAAAAGAGAATCCAACAGCACTCCAAAAGCAGCCAGCGAAGAATAGTAAAATGACACAAAACGAAAACGTGGAAAGGAAAAAAGTTGCTGAAAAACTAAGAACATTATGCAAACAGTATAAAATGTGGGGGACAATCTTTGAGCCCACAATGCTTGAGGATCCACCCCTCAGTCTCTCACCCACCCGTATCCTTTTTCGGTCTTTTTTTTTTTTTTTTTTTTTTTTTTTTTTGCTTTAGCTGATCAACCAAATGACTGATGGTTGCTCCTCCTCTCTTCTACCTCACTTCTCACCCGGTCCCCTATTCCCCACCTTTCCCCATCGGTCACCGCTGTCAATGATTTGTTAAACGACTGTTTATATAGCTTCTCCCCTTCTAAAGCGAAGCTAGAAGAGTCGTTTAAAAATTCATATTTCTCGTCAGAATTATGAAACTTTGAGGAAACAATTATCTAGAAAGGAAACAAATGCAAATACAAATTACCTGAAGAACTTAAATCGATATATATAAAACTGATAAAAAGCTATAAGAAAACTTAAATCAAACATGTAAAATAAGCAAACTCTCAGTTTGAGAAATGTATTTAAGGTATGTTCTCTTAATCTGGATATGCATGGCTCCACTTGATTTCATCTTGAGAATTCCAAAAGAAGTGCCGCCTAGCATTTAATGATTCGTACGATGCTGTTATCATTATTCTCATGTTTTTTTTTTTGTTGATACTTTAAAGGAACTTGCTCACTCATCTTTTGTTCACTCGCTAAACCTGTACATTACATAAACAATCTGAACACAAAATGAAGAGATTTGCCGTTTAACTTACTTTCGGCTTTGTATTTGCGCCGAATCAATAGGAACTTCCGGTACATGCTTTTCATCGTCTTCCGGTAACATTTCCCGCGATTGAGTCTTTCGCCTGTCTGACCCACATAAGCCGTTGCTGCCTTCACATCTCCATCCTCCTCAATGGTCAGCTCTGTCTCAGCATCAATCGTACACCCTGCTAGGATTGGTCTGTTTTTCTGTGACACATACTGAGACATTTTCTGCCATTTTGTTCTCGTGTTGAGGTCTTGCAAGGTCGCTGTTCGCGATGGTTTCCTTGTCCCATCGCCTGTTGTCGTTACTGCCTCAGGAGGGGGTATGTCGTTTGCTGCCGAGATCTTTATTCGTGGATCATGTTGTATCTCTTTCATTTCCAGCTGGAAACCTTGGCAATCCACTGACGAAGTTGGTAGCTCGAGAAATTAACTAGAACAGAGAAAAGCTGCGTGAGAAAACGTGAATAGAATAGAATACAAGAAAGGCTAAAAAGGAAGAAGACTAGCAGGAGAAAAACAGGAAGATAGAGATGCGCAGGTTGTTTGTCTGGAAGAGGTGGAGTGGACTGATGGTGTGTGGGGCCCTGTGAAGGGTGGATGGGAGAGAATATGAATGTTATATTGAGAATAACTGCATAGCTGGAAGCTTGTTTAGACCACACCCTCAGATAAAAGAAAAAGATGTTGATAAGCAGTGTAAAAAGCTTAATCAGACGAGAAAAAAAAACGAAAACAAAACACAGCAAAATAAAGAACCTTGCATGAGCAATCGTTTAGTGAAGAATGAATGGAGGAAGAGGAGAACGTGAAATAGAAAAAAAAAAGGATAAGAGGAACATTTATAATTGCTTTTCATCGCCTTCCGGTAACATTTCCCGCGACTGAGTCTTTCGTCTGTCTGACCCACATAAGCTGTTGCTGCCTTCACATCTCCATCGAGTATTTCGCCTGTCTGACCCACGATAGAGCTCCAGACGATCACGAAAGTTTACTAGAGCTTTCAAAAAAATCATCAAAATGACAACCACACTGAGATTATCATAATCTCTTTCACCGTCAAGACGTGCTCACCAGTCCTAGTTCCAGCTTTTTGTTCAGTTTAATTTTACTGCTTGCTTATTTTCATATGTATTACACAGACAAAAAGGCAGCTGTAACTGTTAAGCACCCTCCCTCTACGCACTTCTCCCGATTGTCACCGTGTATTCGAATGTTATGAAGTGACGTAAATATTTCAAACCAGCTTCTCCCGTACACATAAACTGATGGATAAACAGTGATCCAAGCACATGCGTTCTGTAGAGGCCCATGGCGGTTTCTTTCACAAGAAAGCATGCTGGAGGTAAGCGTAAGGCACGCATCAAAGGTGGAAACAGACAGCAGGTGGGTTTCCACGTGTTGTCAGCAGCAGTACCAACAGTACTGATGATGGTGATAGTAGAAGAGGTGGTTGTAGTAGTAGTAGTGGTGGTGGCAATGGTGGTGGTAGTAGTAGTAATAGTTGCTGTTGTTGTTACAGTGGCAGCAGCAGCAGTAGCAGCAGCAGCAGCAGCAGTTCAGCAGAAGTAGTAGTAGCAGCAGCAGTGGCGGTAGCAGCAGCAGTAGTTGTAGTAGTAGTAATAGTAGTGGTAAAAGTAGCAGCAGCATTGGTAGCAGTAGCAATAGTACTAGCAGCAGCAACAGCAGCAGTAATAGTAGCATAGCAATAGTAGTAGCAGCAACAGTAATAGCATCATTAGTTCGGTCGCATGACGTGAGTTCGACTCACGGACGTGCGCACCGAACAGAGCTCACCCCGTCAATCGAACAGTGCTGATGAAGGCTGCCGGATGGTAGCCGAAAGCTCCGCTTTCACCCGTCTATCTTGCGAGACCAGGTACGAATGTTTAATCATAGGATCATCATATTCATCAACGCAAGCAGCAGCAGCAACAGTAGTAGTAGCAACAGTAGTAGTAGTAGCAACAGCAGGAGCAACTGTAGTAGCAGAAGTAGTAATAGTAGTAGCAGCAGCAGCAGTAGGAGCAGCAGCAGCAGCAGTGGCAGTAATTTAGTAGCAGCCAGTAGCAGTAGCAACAAAAGGAGCAGCGACATCAACAGAACCAACTGTGGCTAAGTGTACCTTGAACAGCAATCAAGATGACAGCACTGAAAACAGTCACTGCTACAGCCTGGACCGCAGCTTCTGAAACCACAACAACAATTGCCACGGAGCTTTTCGTCCTCTTCTACGTCATTGACTTCAAGACAAGAAATCACCCTGAACTGTGATGCATATGTGTACCGTCTATGCAAAAAGTTATCTGCTAAAACTTAGTCGGAAACAAAGCATACCATCAATTATATGTTCTTCTAGTGTGAAAAAAGCGTATTGTCGAATATGTGTTCTTCTAATGTGAAAAAGGGTATTATCGAATATGTGTTCTTCTGTTGTGGAGTCATTTGTAACAGTCTATCTTAAATAAATGTAAAGTCACAACTGGTGGTTTTGTTGAGAGCCAACACTGAGAGCCAGAGAGATGTAAGTTACCGAAATGTTGGTTTCTTTATGAGTCTGTGAGCAGAAACACAACCCATACAGACTATTGTGCTGCAAAATGCCACGATATGCTTTCTGTGGCAGCTGTCTCAAACTATACAGTTTCTGACAGTAGCTTGTGGAAGGATGTCTGCTTTAAGAGAATGTAATGCTTGCATCGTTTGGATGCAGTTTGCAGGGCTAACAGAGGACGAAAATATTTGAAAGAAATGCAGTTAAAAAAAACCCTGAAGATGTCAACATTGTTTCACCAATGAAGTTTGCAGTTACAATTACAGAACAGACGAAGAAGAGATGAAGGAAGGAAAAAAAGGAGGAAAAGATTAAGAAGTAGAAGAAGAAGAATGGGAGAAGGGTGAATGAAAAGAAAGAGCTGATAATGATGAGAAGGATGATGATTACGATAATGATAAAAGACGAGGAGAGGACGTGAGGGACAGGAGAAAAGTGGGAGCGGTAGGGACAGAAAGAGGAATATGATTGTTATTATTGTCTCTTTGTACCTCAATTTGTCTATCCACATTATGCAGTATTAGACAAAAAGGTTTAAAGTATCTATCCACATTATTAGTATTAGACAAAGGGTTTAAAGTATGCAACAGTAAAGAATATGCAGACGAAAATGTCAACTGTGCGACGTAGCTTTGTGCTAATGCAAAAGCAATGTCACAAACCAAAATGGGGTTTAGTGAAGACGAGGGGAAATGAGGCAAAAATACTTTCAAGTGTAGGCAATGAAAAATATGTCATCACTTGATTTCTTTTCGAAATATAGTGTGTGTTTTTACAAAATTTTGTTTTACAAATAATAAATTAAAATCTATAAATCAATGGAGCTATTGATCTGATATTTAGTAAATTGTGACCATAATGAGATCTTAAAATGTCAAACGTCATGTGTTGGTTACTACAAATCGTTTTGCTTTTTTTTTCTTAAGTGTCTCAAGCAAGCATTTTGAAGTAAACGGTACGGTTCCATTAGAGATAGTGGCATGTTTAAAATGTAAGCATGATCCATGCATTTTGCCTGATATTTTGCTAGTCTATCGACTGTTTCATTCAGGTAGATTCCGCTGTGTAAAGGCACGCGACGAAAGGTAATACTGTTACTCTCAAAATGAGGAACTGTATTAGATGACAATTTCAACAGTGAGACATCGTCTCACGTTAGAATTTGAACTACATAAAGCATGTGAAACAGACTTTGAATCGACACAGATGAATCTCTGATATAAACCATGGGAAAAATCAAGATGATGCAGTCAGCAGAATAGCAGTTAACTCGGCTGTGAAAAAAGGATTTTTTTTTTCCAGTATAAGAATGTCTTTCCACTTTAAGCAAGGAGTTATAAATGCTACACCATCTTTCTGATTAACTAAGATTTTAAAGTGATCAGAGATAATCATTAAAATATGGTCCTTCGCCTACATAATGAGAACTTTAACACTGTCATTTTTCTTACCTATCAACAATTGATTTTAACATTACCTTTCTCAAGTTTCCATGGTGGACAAAGGATAGATGGACCAATGAATTTCACAATTTCATCAATATTTATTTGTGATTTCTGCAGACGATCTGATCTACGAGTTCTAATAATTGGAAGTAATGCTATATGGCATGATCATCTAGGAAATCTGTATCAGATCTTAAGCTGACTTGACTTTCAATGTTACTTTCAGTTCTTTCTTGTATGCTCACTGGCACAATCTGATCCCAAGGTATCCCAAGCCTCCAAAGTCCTTGAAACATACATTTTGCTGTTATGAAGTTCTTGGTGCAGATGCTCCTGATTGGAAGTTCATTCTACCACGTGCTCCATGGTGGGAAGGTTGGTGGGAGCGACTAGTCAGAGCTATCAAGTCAGCTTTGAACAGATCAGTTGGCAAAAGATCACTCACACGAGTCGAACTGGAAACCATTCTTCATGAGGTTGAAGCTTGTGTCAATTCCCGTCCTTTGACATTTGTTGGTGATGAAGTGGACTCGGGGTTTGCTTTGACTCCATCTCATTTCCTCCTAGACAAAAGGCCTTCTGGGTTGATACCTGCTCTCACTGTAGAAGATCTTGCTGTGCAGTCTCAAGATTTAGTGCAGACAGGAGTTACGTAGACAACTACTGGACAAATTTTGGTTGTGCTAGATTAATGAATATCTACTCAATCTCCTACCTTGCAAAGGTAGTCCAGCACAACAAAAAAGGTATCCTAGTGGGTTCTGTTGTTTTGGTCCGAGGTGAACGTTGCAGCAAGTTAGAGTGGCCTTTGGGGATTGTGCAAGCTGTATATCCTGGTCAGGATGGGTTGATTCGGTTCGGTCTGTTGAGGTGAAAACTGCCAGTGGAATCCTGAAAAGATCTATCCAACATGGTCATGATCTTGAAGTGATTGATGCCTTCAATGACTCTCCACAAGTTTCTGCACAGTGACCAGATGCTCAACCACCTGTTCATGTGCCATCAGACATTGTTTGTCCTGAACCTGATGCAGAAGTTACCTGTCATGGTACAGGGAACGTGAACAGTTAATAAATCTTGTGTTCTGACTCATCGGTTCAAGACAGTGACTCCGTGACAAGATATGGACGTCAGGTCAAAAGACCAGTGAAACTGAATCTGTAAACTTTCATACACAGATTTCACAGATTTCAGTCCCCTTCCCTGTTCCCTTCTCCATCCCTTCCATTCCTACCCCTTCCCCCATGTTAAACAGAGTATCAGATTTACTATGAATTTAATAGTTCACTACATGTGCACTAATATAACTTTGATCCAATATGCTGAACATAATTTTGAATAATACATTTTCATTGATGGAAATATAAATATGTAAAACAAACCTCATCAAGATGGATCTTCAACTCGCCTTCGCAGCTGGGACTGTGAACTGTGTTTGCTCATAGAGAGCCTGATAGTCATGTGTTGTTGGTGTGTGCGTGTGTGTGTGTGTGTGAAAGAAATTGAATTACCACGTCTAGTAGTACTAATAGTAGTGGGTTAGTTTACAGTCAAATGCCAGTTATCGAAAATGTTCCATGCCATGTTCAAAGTGGAGACATGGCGCATGTGTGTCGTTGTGGATGTGCAAGACAGAACACAAAATTTGTTTTTTTTGCAGAAACTGAGAAAAGCTTGAGTGTTTTTTTTATGTTTTTTGTTTTGTTTTGTTTTTTTTTTTACAATGAAAAGGACAATTATTATTATGGGAGTCTCTACAGAACTGACTTTACAGAGACTCCAAGGTGGGGAGATGCTGAAGATTACATTAACTGTTCTGGATGTTTTGCATCTCTGTATAGTGAGCAGTGACCAGTCTTATTTCAAGCTCTCCCATGTTGAAATACAGAAAATAAATGAGTTATGAACGACATTGATGGCTTCGAGTGTCTTTTACGAACCCCCTGTGTGGTTTGTGTATGTTCCCATAGTTTCGGAACACCGAGATTCAGTAGCTGAAAGTAACATTGAAAGTAAAGTCAGCTTAAGATCTGATACAGATTTCCAGATAAGCAAACCATATAGCATCACTTCCAATTATTAGAACTCGTAGATCGGATCGTCTGCAGAAATCACAAATAAATATTGATGAAATTGTGAAATTCAGTGGTCCATCTTTCCTTTGTCCACCATGGAAACCTACCTACAGTTGGGGACACAAAGTGAAATCTTTACAAACAATATTAATCTAAAAATAAGAAACGATTCGCGGTAATTTTTTTTTCTTTTGTTTCCCAGGTTTCGGCACCAATTATGTCCGAAAACTATGGAACATACATATACCTAACAGGGGGTTCGTTAAAGACACTCGAAGCCATCAACGGTCGTTCATAACTCATTTGTTTTCTGTACTTCAACATGGGAGAGCTTGAAATAAGACTGTCACTGGTCAGTATACGGAGATGCAATACATCCCTAACAAATTAACGTAATCTTCAACACTCGCAAAACATATTCTGCCAGAGCAAGTTGGCGACATTCATCCAAAGGTAAAATGATGCCATAGATGATGAGTGCAAGGGTACGTTTAAGGCAAGTTCAAATGCTTGGCAACCTATATTTGCATTTCTACAATAAAAATGTTGCACCTCTTAAGAAAAGCTCTGGGCAATAATTCAGTCTGGAACACACAAGACACTACCCAAGATGCTTAAGTACACTGACCTCTTTGTCATGACAAGAAATGTGTGTGTGTTGTCATGATGTATGGTATTGGATAAAACGTAAGTGAATTTTCATGTTGAGAAGTACAGATGGAGATTTTGAAAAAAAGAGAAATTTTGAATTGTGGAATTAGCGCCATGATGTTAGACCATATGTAAATAATGCTTAAATCCCTAACCTATCCTTTATGTGGCTGGACGCTGAGGCACATGATGGTGTGAAAAAAGCTCACTGTTTTGTAGGACGGGCGTGTTCCCGATCTGTATGGCTGACCAGGAGTTGCCAAACAAGAGGATAGGTCTCTTGACTTGGGTCAAGACTAGATAGATAAACGTATTCAACCTTAGGGTATGAAAGTGAAAAACTGGTGATTCCTAGTGACCAGTGAGTGGTTGTTGATGTAATTGCAGACAGAAGTCTGCTAGAAATTTCATATAGCACTGATTCCCTACGGGCAAGTTGCCAATTGGGGAATAATAAATAAAGAGAAAAGCAAAAATGATTCATAAGTGTGAATATAACTGACTTCTTCACGAACAATAAAAAAATAAGTGATACAAAAATGAATGTAATAAGAAGCATTCTGTGAAAACGCGTAATTGGTTTGTAAAAACAAAACAAACAAACAAACAAAAACGCGAATCGGTTTTTTTTAGATTGATATTTTTTGTAAAGATTTCACTTTGTGTCCCCAACTGTAGGTAGGAATGTGCTGGAAACGGAGTGCTGCATATTTGTGAGTATGAGTATGATGTGTTACCATGTTTTGTTGTATAATGTTTTAAGAAAAAAAAAAAACTCATGAAGATTACATGTTCCAAACCTAACGGGTCCTCTTTCCAGAAAACCTCCTCACCCGACAATCGGACTGAGCCTACCTCTTGCAAGTGGATCATAACAAAGAAAAGAATTTTTACATCAATTCTTATGCAGTACAGAAAGGTAAACAAAAGAAAAGCGCTTAGAAATATCTGTGTGGTAACTAGACATGATAATAGATCAGAAAAAGTACAGTATATTATTGTTTAAGGTATCATGATTGTAACACAATGTCTTATCATTTAATGTATCATGATTGGCCTTGTGAATTATTTTGTTGTGTTCTGGTAAAGGAAGCGCAGAAAATGGATTCTTGTTTCCTCAGTCTCTCCTTTGAATAATGGAGTAGATGCGAGCGTATGGAGTGAACATGCTGTGTTTGTGATTGAAATGTATGCAAATGCGGTGTCTAACAATCTTGGTTCCAGGGTTGTTTACTCGGTTTGTGATGGACGGTCACATTTGTGATCAGTTTTGAAATACATGTCTATCACTACAACGAAGTTGATCTCGATGTTTTTGCTAACCATGTGGATATGATATATCATTTGTCGAATTATGAAGAATTTCCTATGTAAGGATGTCAAAAATAAATAAGTCGGGAATAAGAGGCACCTTGGCACTTCGAAGTCTGCGGAAGTAAATTAACAATAGCAGGAACGATGAAAAAAACATGTACACATTAACAGAAGACGAAGATGAGGGAAAAACAAACCTGAACAGAAAAGAAGAAGACCACCACCACCACCGCCGCCGCTACCACCAACAGCAGCAGGCAACAATAAATAGCAGCGGCAGCATCGAAAGCAACAAGATGAAGAGGGCATTGAATGAGGGAGGCGATGACGACGAAGAGAATAGGACGCAGAATTAGTAGGCAAGAGAAGAAGAAAATACTGATATTGATGATTAATGAGGAAGACGAGAAGGACGGCGAGGAGCAGAAGTGAAAGCAAGGGGAAGAGGAGGGAGGAGGAGGAGGGGGCAGAACATGAGCATGGCTCCAACAACGAAGTTACTACTAGATGATGATGTTGACAGCAACTCAAAAAACAACACACAAAACAACAATCATGAACGGGACGCAAAGCATGCGTGTTCTTCTGCCATATCCTACACATGTAGTGTTGAACATTTCATTCTACTGAACTGTATCCGTTTTGCATGCAGGTATCACGACATTTCTCCTATTCCAGACATTGATCTTGTAACAGTCCCGTAAAATATAATTAAAAAAAAAAATCACTGAATTCTTGACTTCTCTCGTACACAGACAGACAGGACCTCAGAATAATATCATGTTCCGCAATATAGTTCGTCACTGCGAAAGATCTGAGCGACATAGAAAAAAAAAAAACCGAAAGTATTCTATACACCCACCCACACACTGTACAGCCAGTGCCATACATGTAGAACGTCAGAAGAAATCCAGCCGAAAAGCAGGTACGGGAATATCACTGCAGTGGCCACAGCCCCAGCACCGTCATCGTCATCATCAGCGCCATCACTGACACATCACCACAGCTCTTCCTCACATCTTCCATGGCTCTGTGTTTCTGCCAGACACATTGTCGTTTGAATGGGTGCTTTGTCGATTTGCTTCTGCTGCTGTAGCTGCTTCTGCAATCACTACTGCTGCTTCTGCTTCAGCTGCTACTATGCTTCTTCCACTTCTACTACTTTTACTACTTCTACAACCGCTGTATATACTGCTGCTGCAAAAGCTGCTGCTGCTGCTACTACTAGTACCGGTGATGCTTCTGGTACTGCTGCCAGAGCTGTTGCTGCCTTAATACCATTATAAACCTGTTAGTACTACTTACTACTACCGCCGTTGTTGGTGCTCCTACAAACTTCTATGATAGCCATCACCACCATCAGAGTCTAAAAGAAACCCCTAAATGACTAAATGACAGGATAAATGCTAATACTACATTCTCTTGTTCTTGAAAATAAAAACAAAAACAAAGAAAGAAACACCAATCTTGATGCTACTGTAGGTCGGATTAAATTAAATAAGTTGAGTTCAGAAAAACTGCAGGGCTGGATCACGGAGTTTTTAAGGTGGAGTGCTGGTAAATGTTTTAGGCCGGGGTCAGGGGTCGCCTAGGCCCGGTGGGTCTAGGAGCAAAGCCCCGGTGGGAGGACCGGGGGGGGGGGGGGGGGGGGGGGGGGGGGGGAGGGGGGGGGGGGGGGGCGGGGGCAAAGCCCCCAGGCCGAAAATTGGTTTTTGACATTTTAAAAGCTGTTTCGTGGCATCTCCTGTGAGCTGGGGTGACATTATTAATAGCGTATTAAGCCGAGTTTTTTTGTTTTTTTAATGAGCCAAAGGGGGGTGCTGTAGTACCAAAGCTTCCCCCCTGGATCCGGCCCTGAATAGCTCATGTTCACAAAAGCCATGATGGAAAAGCGAATCAATAATCATTGATTTCCCCATTTTATTCTCTCTCTCTCTCTCTGATTGCTTTTCAGCCGTTGGTTTTGCTTTCTTTCATTCTTAAACGTTAAATGCCTTTTAAACATGATGTGATATTACAGTCAATAATGACTGATATCCATGCTTATAACTTTAGTTCATCACTTATACTTTCCTGTGATTTTGATGCTATTTCTTTAACATTTTGTATAAATGTATCGACTGTTTAGTGATACTACTGATGTAAAATGTTTCAGATTTGTCTAGAACCTTCAACGCAAGGGAAAACAAAAATTGAAAATATGCTCATAAAATTAATATTACAAAACCTTAAGCTTTTTCCATGTGTCTATATCTATCTTACACAGATAGATAGGCATACGACCAGACAGACTGACAGATAGACAGATAATGATAATTTGAGAGAGAGAGAGAGAGAGAGAGAGAGAGAGAGAGAGAGAGAGAGAGAGAGAGAGAGAGATCATGATTATTTGATAGCTAGATAGATAGACAGATAGATAGATAGTCTTTGATGGACAGATGAATAGACAGACAGACAGACAGACAAACAAACGGACAAATAGGTAGATAGATAGATAGATGAACAGAGAGACAGACACAGAGATAAACATCGAGTGTTCATCTCTGCTTTATAAGGATATTTCTATACAGGCGGAAGATTCTATCCGACTTCTCTGAGTTTCTTTTCTGATTAAATGGAAGAACTTCTCATCAGCAGGTAACCAGCTGTAGCGTGTAAGAGGGAGAGATCTGGAATATAAATAGGTAGGTAGTGTGTGCGTGCGTGCATACGTGCGCGCGCGCGCGCGCGTGTGTGTGTGTGTGTGTGTGTGTGTGTGTGTGTGTGTGTGTGTGTGTGTGTGTGTGTGTGTGTGTGTGTGTGTATGAAGCACGAGTCAAAAACTTCACAAGAATTAGTGTGTGTGTGTGTGTGTGTGTGTGTGTGTGTGTGTGTGTGTGTGTGTGTGTGTGAAGCACAACGAGTCAAACAAAAGCTTCACAATAACTACAGCAGACTCACAGACACAAGTCAGCAGCACTCTCACACCTCATGCTCTGCCGCAACCATGCTACTCACCCCAGAGTTTCAGAAACATGTTCCGCTTTGGTGATTCTGGAACGGAGTCGTCTTGGAGAGGCGTTGAAGTTGGAGTCCAAGGCTGGGGAGAGGTCCGAGAGGCAGGCAGAGTGGTCAATGAGGTCAGGGTCTCTGCTATCCTTCCGTAGTTCCTTGATGGCGTCATCTGAGTTATTGTTCCTGGAAGATTTCAGTGGGAAGTATAAAGTGGTGTCTCTATTGTGTTGTGATGTCGAGCGCCACACTGGTAAGCTTAGCTAAGACCTCCTCAGTGCGGTGTGTTACCGGTGGTTTCTTCTGTACACTGTTCCTGAAATACTCTGATAGTGATTTCAGTGTGATCTGGTGTCATGTGGTGTGGTGTGCTGTGCTGTGCTGTGTATGGAAAGGCATCTGTCCCATTAATATAATTGCTTTTGCGGTGTGATAAGAAGTGGTATAGGCTGGCATGCTAACAGCTGGGCTGGGATCTCTCCCATTCTGTGTTCTCAACTGGGAGTGGGCATGACCACTGGCCGCGATAGGCTGGGTTAGCAGCAACAGTGACAAGAACATCAGTCATCTTCGACACTTCTCTCGGTAGTTTCCCTTAATTACTGCAATGTTTGAAAAAAATAAAGGAACACCTTTTCTGAGTCAGGTTGTGCTTTTTTGTCATTGTTATTGAGTATTGAGCGAATTACAACTTTTGAAAGTTGGTGAGCAATACGGGCTGAACGTCGGTCGGAGAGGTTACCGTGCCGCGGCGGCTTGCTGCTCCCCGGAAGGGTGTCTCGTAAAATTCACCACAGACGCTGTATGTTGGGTATTAACTATTGCTCTTTTTTATAGAAAAGGGCTAGGGGTACAAGACGGTATGAAGATTGTGTACGTTTCTGATTTAAAGAGATATTATGAGTTGGAAAAAAATTATCTTTACTTTCAAGTAGCAAGAAACAAAAACCACTTATATATCAAAATGGATCTCAAAGCAAGAAAAAGCTTATTTCATTTGCTAAAAGACGCTACAGCCTTTGTTTCGGTTCTAATTAGCATACGGTGTTCGCGCGTATGGCAGAAAAGGGGATCCCCTTTTGAATACTCATTTGTTCGAGTCGTGATGGCGCCGCCGACAGGCAGTCAAGTGCACTGCAATTCTTCATCGACATTCAGCGATCTGCAGCGCTATCTCGGTAAGTTGTGCCTTAAAAATGATTTGTCTATAAGCAAGTTATATTCTGACTGCAATATTGTTGGGGGGGGGGGGGGGGGGGGGGGGGGGGGGGGGGGAGGAAGACCTTTGTGAATTCCACACTCGACTTCGACGGCGATACATACAGTGTGACAAACTCCAAGCCATTGAACAGGTCGTGTAGTGTTTACTAAAATACCACAAGAGGTATGGGTGCAAGTTTATGTTTTTATATAACAAGATGATTTTTATGTCATCATATGCAAAACTAATTATCTTTGTTGCATAATAATGGATATCAACGATGATATTTAAACTCTTGAAGAAAGGCACTTGTTATTAGTTTTAGTAACATTTTAATCGATCGTCTGAACTAGACTGTGCCGCGAGTCTACACTTCACAGTCGTTCATAGTATTTGTTTATGATACTGAGCTAAGATTTAATCAAGATCATAACTGGTTTAAAACAGTTTTATTTCCATGACATACTATAAACATAAACATTGAACACAAAGCACATTTGCCAGGACAACAAGAGGACTCTCATATACAGCCCTGGCAGTGAGACTTACAGAATAAACATGTGACTGATGGCGGCCTCGCTAAAATGTATAATACAACACATTACCATAAAAAACAAATCTAAACATGACAAAAGAGGTCACAATAACGGTATAGTATAGTGTTACACTTGTAAACAAAAAGAGAGTCATCATTTAGAATTGGCATTTAGAATCAAAAATGAAACTATGGAAAATACGAAATAAGAGAAATGAAAGAAAATGGTGACAAATTATTGCCCGTTTTGGTGTGGCTGCCTAAAGCAGTCAGGCACATGATAGAATGTGTGCTACACTGGTCGTCTGCAGTGTAAAGTGATCAAATTAAATGTCATAATCCTGTACATGGGTGAAGACATAGTCAGGACATGGATGTAAGCACTGCAGCCTCTCTGACATCAATGACCAGGTTGATATAGATGAAAGCATCGTTAATTGAAGAGATGAAATATAAGTATACCCTAGGAAACTGTAAACCTTGAGGCTGTTGGTTTAGTTTTCAAAACGCTTTGTGAGAAGAGTAAACCTTTGAACAATTTCAAATATCCTAGCATTTGTTTCTACATTAAAGGAATTGTTTCCATGCAGGAATTTTCGGATAGAAATATGATTTGGCGGGAGGTTTAAAATAGTGTTTGCTCGGTGTTGGTTGTGAAGTGGACAGTGAAGTAGGAAGTGTTTGGATGTTTCTTGTGGTTATCGACAAGCACAGGAAGGGTTGTTTGGTAGGTGTCGGATATATAGACCAAAATTCAAATTGCTCATACCAAGACGCATACGACAATGATTGACTTGTGCTTCCCTATTTCCATTACTGTAATATGGTGAAACTGGATTATCACTCGTAGAAAGGTATCGTTTTAAACTGGCTGAACGACTGGGACTGTTGGATATGCAATGGGAGATTGTTCCACATGATTGTGGTAGATAGAAAAAAGGGTGTTTTTTTTTTAATGAAAATCGGTTTTGTGGCAGGAGACTATTCGTTCTGAGGGTCTTCGTCTAGGGTAGGGGTTGACTGAGGATACGAGCTGTGGCAACAAGTTTGATATGTAAGTGGGACAGCTGCCTTGGAGGATCTTGTAGTATGTTATCAGTTTATGTCTTCGTCGGCGTTCTTTTAAAGTACAGAATCCAGACTCCTTTAACCATTTTTCGTGACTGGTTCCACGGACAGATCCAGTGATGATAGGCAAAGCATCCATGTGAAGATCTAAAATTTTTGATTGGTACTCTGTGCATCTATCCCAGATTATGTCAGAAATAGTCAAATATTGTAGTATGAATGTTTTGTACATTGTCTCTAGAGCCTTTCTGTTCAGCTTGTACTTAAATGAAATGAACGAAGACAGTTTATCAGTACTCTGGCTTTTGTAGCAATGTTATTTATGTGTTCACCCCCCATTTACAATTGTCTTGCAAGATAATCCCAAGGTGTTGTGCTGTCTAAGCTGCTGTAGTATAGAACTACTAAAGGTCAGATTACAGCTATCAGCATTTCCCCGAAACACATTTAGCAGTTCGGTTTTAGACTCATTGAATCTAACTTTCTAAACTTTTGCCCAGACGTCAATTTTATCTAAATCTGCCTGCAAGACTAATGCTCTTGTAGCTGTGTTTTCCATTGGCAGAGACATGCTTGTGTCGTCAGCAAAGAGTTTGATATCCGAGTCTATATTCTGGATTATGTCATTTATGAATACTAGAAATAGAAGCGGGCCGAGGACAGACCCTAAATAAATCCAGACTGAGCACTTGTTATAAGGTTATTGGAAATCAGAAAGTTGTAGATTCGTCCGTGCACTCATCTTTCAAAAGGTTTCCTACACAGTTTTACTTTTTTTGTGAACTGGCGTTACATTAGCAGTTCTCTGGAAATCTTCCTTCTGTTAAACGATTAAAGAACATTGTTAAAGGTGAGGATATAATATCAACTGATGCAATCAATAGTTTGTTATGAATGGAGTCTGGGCCGGTGGCTTTTCTCGAGTTGAGATCTTTTATGATTGTTTTAACCTCAGGAACAGTCAACACTATTTCAGTAAGTTGAGACGTAACATTCGGGGTTATGTCGGGCAAGGGACTTCCGTCGTCTTCTACTTTACACTGGCTGACAAAGAAATCATTAAATATGTTAGCCTTTTCTAAATTTGAGTAATATGTCGTACCATTTATGGTTATCGGTGGAATGCTATCTGCATCAATACCCTTTTTACTCATGAACTGTTTGACAATTTTCCACCATTCCTTATGACCAAATTTGACTGGGTCGATAACTATATAATGTAGTTCGTTATAATACTCCAGTTTCCTTTTCCAAACTCTAGTTTCCTTTTCCAAACTCTATCAGTAACTTCATTGCGTAGTGCACGAAAGTTTTCCCAGTCTGTTTGGAGATTAGAAATTTTTGCCCTTTTATGAAGTTTGTTTCTCTTTTTTTTTTATCAACCGTTTTAGTTCATTGTTGAACCAAGGGGCATCCCTTGGGCGAATAGTAAGTAATAATTAAATGGATACATTGTTTTTCTAGGAACAAAAACTTATCCGTGAAAATGCTACTTGCTTCATCTATGGAGTTATTAGTCAGTATTTCATTCCAGTCTTCATTCCCTAAAAGTTCACAAATTTTTTTCTTGGTCTAATTTGTCGTAATTAAATATCATTTGTTGGATGGGCTTTGCTTGTAAATTAATTGTTTAAGTACAGGACATGGGACACTGTAGTCACTACAGAATGGAGGCAAGATTTCGACTGTTTTAATCATGTCAGGGCTCTGAGTAATAACTTAATCTAGGCAAGTTGCAGTATCATTTGTTATTCTTGTAGGAGAAGATATAAGTTGCTTAAGCTGATAAACATTCAGAATATTTTCATATGACTGGGAGGGTGAGGAAGCGCATTATCATTGAAATCTCCAAGTGTGATCAATTTCGTTAGGGTTCTATCTTCTTTTCCTATGCTCTCTTCTATTAGATTCCAGTAGTCAACATGAGCATGAGGGTTGCGGTAGAATGACCCAACTTGTAAGCTCTCGTGATTGATGTTAGTTTCTACCCATACAGCTTCTAGAAATTCGACTTGTAAGTCTGGGCGTGGTTTACAATAAAGATCCTCTCTGACATATATGGCAACACCACCATTGTCGTTAAACTGTTGGTCTAAGCTAACAGGAGGACGAAAATTTTTAAACATATTAATGCATCAGAGACAGAGGGTGACAGCCAAGTTTCGGACACGGTAATAATATCGTACTGGTGGGATTCTGCTTCAAAAAGGTCAATTTTCTTTTCAGACTATGCGCATTAACGTGTACCACACTGAGTTCTCCATGTCCGTTGGGACCAGGATTAGGATAAATGTTCCCGGATTTCATAAGTAAGGTATTGTTAGTAATGGATCTGTCACACTTTGAACTTGCATCAGTGGGGCTGGAATGCTCACTATTTCTATGAAATGTATGTCTTCGTAGGAATGTAGCTACATCAATGATTGAGTATGTAGAGAGAATAAATAAGAGAATTGAGAGTGCCACTTGCTGTATATCTTTCGCAAAAGCTAGACATAAAAAAGGAATTGTTGCTGCTTTGTTTAGAAAAAAAGCAACTTTTGTTGCAGACGGCCAGATACGCCAAGAGACCAATCGTAGCTCTGTACACATTCACGTCGGTACCCATTATGTTATAGAACAGAATAAAAATGTGAAGTAACAAAGCCACGATTGGAGAAGGGTGTGCCCACACACTGGGTCTCAAGACAAACCACCGCATAGGGGCAAAAGTTGAAATAAATGTCACCATGTCGAAAACAAGCAACTGTCTATGATGAAATGAATACAAAGTGAATACAAAAGAACAAAAAAAAGGAGTGAAAAAATAGTTTTTAAAAGTAAACCGCAACAAGTGAAAATGAACGATTTTTCCGTTCCTGTCCTTATCCTGTCAAAGGCAAGGCAGACTGCCCGGTGTGCCCTCCACCCAGTGAGGAAAAAAAGTGGATAATTTGGCTGCAAACATGACAAATTATACAATATGTGTCTTGATAACAGAACAAGACAGACAACATTTTAAAAAAAAAGAAAAGAGAGAGAGATCCCTTTATAATGATATTCAAGCATGGAAATAGATAGAGATAATGCAGAATTTCTTGTCATCCACCGCCGACGGAAATCAACACAAGTCTAATTGTTCCTAACACGACTCAAGTTCAAACGTTGGCATACAAGAGAAACAAGGGGAATGTCTGGATTTCGAAGGTGACCGAATCAGTGTCGACCAAGGTTGATAAAAAATGTTGGACAGGCATGCTTACGCATGACTACACACACATGCACCATGCACGCACACGACAGTCTCACACACACACACACTGGCACGCATACACAGAGATAGTGGGACACATCTGTGTAGGCCAACACACACACAAAACACACATCAACTAAACACACGCACAGACGCACGAATACACAGAAGAAAGATAAAGACAGTGTAACTGTAAGTATAATCCACAAAAAGTATCATCAACTAATCACACACATACACGCGCGCGCTCACACACACACACACACACACACACACACACAAGCACGTGCACATAAACACACACATGCACTCACGCACGCACATATGTTCAAGCACATGTAAGCACACAGGCGCAAGTACAGAGATAAGATGCACACATACATCAATACTTTTTAGTCCAAAATCACTTACAGTGAAAAGACTTTAAACCAAGGAACGAACGAACGAACGAACACACACACACACACACACACACACACACACACACACACACACACACACACACATACAGTGTACAGAGGACACCACCTCCTAAGCTCCCTAGTGATGAGAGTAAGTGTTTGGTCGTGGAGCCGTCGCTGGTGAGCGTCGCCCGTCCAACGACAGTCTCCACGAACATTGCGATACCCGGCGACCTCGACCTCAGCCCACCAAAGACACAGCTGTGGAAAGGAAATCTAAGGTCGTCTATAGAGTAAGGCATGAAGGGCCACGTGACTTGAAACTTAACTTATACAATTACAATACATGTCCATGGACACACACACACACACACACACACACACACACACACACACACACACACACACAGGCTCTTAATAACGTCAATGTTTCATTCAAACATAGTCGAATTTTGACAAATGACAACATTTTCTTTCTTGTTTGGTTTGTAAAACAGCCAACAAAAGTACAATTTGATCAAGTCGTAATGAAGATGGCAGTTTCAATCCACTCCCATTCAGAATAATAATGCATGAACATCATCACGATGAGAAAACTACCTTTTGTTTCACTCGGTCTTCATGCACACACACATGCATGCACAAGCGCGCGCGCGCGCGCGCTCACACACACACACACACACACACACACACACACACACACACACACACACACACAGTTCATCTGTCACTGATAACGTCCCACGCGAGCAGCTGAAAATCAGCTGTTTCCCACTTGATGGAAACACGTAGGCAAAAGGTTTTTCCGCAGCACAGGCATAGGCACATGAACGTTTGTTCATTCATTAAAGTCCTTTTTTGCGATCAGAATTAAATTGTGGATATGTTATGATATTTTCACGTTGGACAAGTTGAGACAAAAGGAGTAAAGTGTGTCAAACTTAAATACTTAATTAACAATTCTTAGTTCAGTACCTGATTTTCAATACGATACTTAATTATCAATTACTGGTTTCTAAGTTCACACTATATAGGTTAATAAATTAATAAATTGATTAATAAATTCACATGATAACATGTACACACGACAAGCCGTATAACAAATTCTCACAGTAGGAGCACTAATTTCTTTATGCTTTTATATTATCTTTGTATGTTATCTTTAGGCTTAATATAGCCTCTCTCTCTCTCTCTCTCTCTCTCTCTCTCTCTCTCTCTCTCTCTCTCTCTCTCTCTCCCACCTGTCAAGCATCCTCTAACTCTCACTCATACACATATGCATCCATCTGCACTTTTTGACATCTACACCTGCACTGTTCAATATCTACGCATGCACTGTTCGACACTGAGAATCGAATTAAAAAGTATTTGTAACTGAAGATTATAGGTAGTAGCAATTACATGTCTAAGTCGCTTTAAGTTGCTTTTTTTCCCTTCCTTTTTTTCTTTCTTTTCGAATCTAAAGCCAAAATCCCTAAGATTTCAAGGGCATAACACAAAACACAAGAATCAAAATGTTGGAATTAAATAAGGGTGTTCAGCTGGCGCTCACTGACAACTTTGCTGACTTTGTCTTTGAGCTTGACAAACACATCCCCATCAAACACCCAGGTGTCCTGCAACACCTTGTCCCTCTTCAGCTTCCTGGCCTGGGCTGCCAGCTTGGCTCTGGTGCCGGTCAGGTCGTCGTTGATAAACATCCGATTTGCTGGTGGAGGCACTGGAACTGCTGCAGCGGCAGCAGCTGTGGCAGGGGCCGAAGGTCGGGCGTAGCCAGCTGCGGTGAACCCCAGACTTGTCGCCGATCTGTTCTTCAGGCCCTTCCGGGCCTTCATCAGCATGGGTCTTGTTCTTTTAAGAAACGAACTTGACTTGATCATGATTAAAGTGTGCATTTTTTTTTTTTTTTTTTTTTTTGTACATTACAGTTTGTTTTTCTCTTGTGTCACAATAGGGGAATGAGGAGTTTCTTATGTGACTATTTGTAAATAATAACACATCCTCCATCCGCCCACCCCTTCCATCCCGCCCTCCTGAATGCAAACTTCTCTGATTAAACAATATTCATGTATTTTTCAATGTATAAATACATTGTTAAACAGTGTTAACACACACACACACGCATGCACACATACACTCACACAAACTTTCACAGCTAATTGTTTTCTTTAGTAATTAGCATATTACAGCTGCAATGTGATAATTGAAAGCATGCATCCGATGTAGAATATCATATGATTTAAATACCGACCGGAACTGTGGTGAATTAAACAAGCCAAGCACATGTGATGCACACACACTGTGACAAAAACTGTGTGTCTCTCTCACTCTCTCACACGCAAGCGCACACGCACTCACGCACACACGCGCGCGCGCGCGCGCGCGCACACACACACACACACACACACACACACACACACACACACACACACACACGCACACGCACTGCCTTAAACAATTTCACAGGTATGCATCTAACTCACACGTGAAAACTGCCTAAACAGAGGACATGGGCCATTGATAGGGTGAGCATTTCAAAAAATGTTTTTCTGTAAATCCGCTCAATGATACTGACGGCGAGACGCAAACACACTCAAAATTATGTTAATTCACATTGGAAAAAAGTAGATCAACTCTGGTGAAAGTAGATGTAGTTGCAAAGTGAGACGACTGCAGGCGGAAATCTAAACAAATCTTAAATAAATGTTAGCGAACCGCCCAGAGAAACGTGGACAAACGAGTCACAAGACAACACACAACGCGTTTCGACCTCTTAGGTCTTCTTCAGGTGAGACAGACAAATAAAATAACGAAAATTCACTTAGCTTTGATCGCTTCAGATCGTTTCCTTGCGCTGAACTCTGAAGCGATCTGATCCGATCAAAGCTAAGTGAATTTTCGTTATTTTATTTGTCTGTGTCTCACCTGAAGAAGACCTATGAGGTCGAAACGCGTTGTGTTTTGTCTTGTGACTCGTTTGTCCACGTTTCTCTGGGCGGTTCGCTAACATTTATTTAAGATTTGTCTGGTGAAAGAAGTTATGATTATTACTGATTATTACTCTTTTATGATGTTTTGTTTCTTTGTTTTTACAAGATGTTAAGTTTTGTCTATCATTTGTTTCTCCACCAGAGCATGGGTTGATGCAGTGTAATACGATTTTGTTTGGTATGGTGAGATGAAGCCTGATAAGTATTAGTGCTGATTGCTGCGATGCCTCTTTCTGTGTGTATAGTGCTGTGTCTTTCTTTTCTCTTTCAGTACAATGACTTAGGTATTGGGTCCCTCCCCCCCCTCCCCCAGACACAAAGACTCAAAAAAAAAAAAAAAATGCAAAGCATGTAAACGTACTCCCAGTTTATCCTGAATACACGTGAGATATTCCACAAAGAGGCTGATGTAACCATTAGTAATGGCTATTCTGGTAAACATCGGCCATCATCATCTGTGACCTATAATGAACATACATACAAATTTTCAGAAATATCGGCCAAGAACTTTCTGAGATTTTCCATGAAGAAGAAAACCATTTTACGCCGTTATTAACGGCTATAACGGTAAACTTAAAACATCGGAATTCATCCGTGACCCATAATGAACATACCTACAGATTTTCAGAAATATCGGCCACATACTGTGAGATATTCCATAAAGAAGAAAAACGTTATGGGCCATTATAACCGTTAGTAATGGCTATAACGGTAAACTAAAACGTCAGGCATCATCTGTTACCCATAATGAACATACCTACAAAATTTCAGAAAGATCGGCCGAGTACTTTCTGAGACATTCCATAAAAAAGAAAAACCGTTATGGGCCGTTATAGCCGGTGATAACGGCTATAACGGTAAACTAAAACATCGGGCACCATCCGTGACCCATAATGAACATACTTACAATTTTCTGAAAGATCGGCCAAGTACTACTTTCTGAGATATTCCATAAAGAAGAAAAAACCGTTATGGGCCGTTATAGCCGTTCGTAACGGATATAACGGTAAATTAAATATATCGGGTATCATCCATGACCCATAATGAACATACCTACAAATTTTCAAGAAGATCGACAAAGTGCTCTCTGAGTTATTCCATAAACAAGAAAACCATCACAGGCCGTTACAGCCGTTTGTAATGGCTATAACGGTAAACTAAAACATCGGGCATCATCCGTGACCTATGAACATACCTGCTAATTTTCACAGAGATCGGCTGAGCACTTCCTGAGATATTCCATGAAGAAGAAAAACCGTTACAGGCCGTTACAGCCGTTAGTAACAGCTATAATGGTAAACTAAAACATCGGGGCATCATCCGTGACCCATGATGAGCATCTGCTAATTTTCACGAAGATCGGCCAAGTACTCTCTGAGATGTTCCATAAAGAAGAAAAACTGTTCCAGGCCGTTACAGCCGTTACTAACGGCTATAACGGTAAACTAAAACATCGGGTATCATCCTTGACCCATAATGAACATACCTACAAATTTTCACAAAGATCGGCCCAATAGTATTG
The DNA here is from genome assembly GCA_016801955.1 of Conus betulinus. Classification (NCBI taxonomy): domain Eukaryota; kingdom Metazoa; phylum Mollusca; class Gastropoda; order Neogastropoda; family Conidae; genus Conus; species Conus betulinus. The sequence goes on along the minus strand of JADBJO010005361.1, from coordinate 72,732 downwards.
TCTGGAGTGAGTGGAACACATTTTGACCACGGACAGACGGACGGACGGACACACACACAGACAGACAGCATTTCTTCGTTCCCATTCTAAACTACTTCCTGTTCTATAAGAACTGGGAGTACAAAAAGAAACAAAGGAACTGAAACAAAAAAGAATGAAAGAATAGTGAGAAGACAAACATCAGCCAGCCTTTACCTGTCTGAACTTGATCATCCGGATCGTCCACGTCCGATCCACGGCCGAAACGTAAGTTTGGAGAGCGACGTCCGTCATCCACCCCCGGTCTCTGGGGGTACCGGGTCTTGTTTCTCGCTGTGGGTGGCTGATTCCACCCATGTCACGGCATCGCCACCGACCTCGATGCTGCTCGCTGACCAAGAGGTGGTCTGGTCCTTCGGGATGTCCGAAGGTCGTCTGCATCTTTGCTGTCGATTTTTTAAAATATCGCGACAAGAACAATGTGCATTCACTGAATAGTGGTAATTCAACACAAAACATCACGGTGTCACATCATCCTGGAGTAAAAAAAAATTGCCATCCACTGTAAAGCTACTCCTTTTAACACACTACAATACTGGGAGTGACCATAAAAAAATCACTCAGTTAAATGGAAAAGCAGGCTGTACTTTATTGGCTCTTGATTGCTGTAGTTAGACAGGCAGTTAGAGTCCAAAGATAGATGAGAGAGTAAAAAATGAATTAGTTAAATGGCGATCTCGGAATTTGAGAGTCCTCAAAAACACAAACTCTCTACAAAACTCCATTTTGAAAGATGCATTTTCTCTGTCCAGTGTCAGGGACAAATCAGATTTCATAATAAGTAACCGTGTGTGTGTGTGTGTGTGTGTGTGTGTGTGTGTGTGTGTGTGTGTGTGTGTGTGTGTGTGTGTGGTGTGTGTGTGTGTGCGTGCGTGTGTGCGTGCTTGCGTGCGTGTGTGTGTTTGTGTGTGTGTGTGTTTATGTGTATGTGTGTATGTGTGTGCGCGCACGCGCGTGTGTGTGTGTGTGTGTGTGTGTGGTATTTGTAGAACAGTCGATCTGTATTCTGATTACGTTCACTTTGATTTTTATCGGTGACAGAACGAGTGCAAATGGGGGTGTCGAATGCGGAAGGGGGTGGGGTGGGGGGGTGGTGGGGTGGGGTGTTATAAAAAAATCCAGGTATGCCGATGACAGCTTTGCACAGATGCAGTGGTAGAGAGTTGACCCAGCAGTCAGATATTTTTCATTTCAATTCCACTTCCACCCTACACCAATACTTATCACACATTTGCTGTCAGGTTAATGACGAATTTTTCTATTCTGGAGATACTGATGTAATTTTAGACAATTCTCCTCTCCCCATTGTCTTGGGCCAGTTATACCGGTTTCAGTGTTTGCCCACATCACACTGATCATTGAACCTCGGTGTAGCCTAACAAATTTATAACATCATCTGAGATGGTTTGCCAGGTTTGGTCAGGGTAAGCTGGTCTGACGTAGACTTAGGTAGTTCAAGTACATAAAACTAGTATACCTACTACGTAAGATGACTGTGTATTCGAGACTTCTCCGTTTGAACGGAGAGCAAGGACGGCGTTGTTTTGTTTGTTTTCATGTGTGCGCATTTTGACAGGCTATCCAGACAGCAGCTGGCTCGGCAGAAACAAGGACTCGGTGTAAACGCGCTGCATCTCTTCTTCTTTCTTTGAGTGTCCACAATCAACAATTTGATTTTTTTTCTGGACACCTTTCAGGTTGGGGCTCGCCCGGCGAAGAAGAGAGAAAAAAAAAAATAAGGAATCAGAGCAGCAGTTGCACCCTTGACTGGAAGGTGTCAAGAGTGGGGGCGGTCACAGACTCTGATCGCAAGTCATTCCAGTCTCAAATGTTCTGGCGAAGAATAAGTTCTACCGACACTGTGTGCGGCACTGGATGGCAGAGTACTCTTGGTTATGTCCTCTTCTTTGGCGGATCGAAGCTGGATGAAGTTTGCTGTGGCTGACCGCGACCATGTTATTTCGAATCTTATACAGCATTGTCAGACGCGCGCCATCTGCCGGCATCACTGAAGGGAGGGCCATCCCAGTCGAGAAAACATGTTATCTACACTTGAGGTGTTGTGGTAGCGGTTCATACGAAGCGAGCCGCCCTTCTCTGTATTGCTTCTATTCTGTCCACATTCCTCTGTGTATGAGGGTCCCACACAGAGCTGGCATATTCCAAAAGGGGCCTGACAAATGTCAGGTAAGCCCTCTCTTTCAGCTCTGTGGGGGCAGCTTTCAAGTTCCTACGAAGGAATCCCAACATCCTGTTGCTCTCAAAGTGATGGCATCAATGTGAGAATCCCAGCTGATGCTCTTCTCAATGGTAACGCCGAGATACTTGACTGATGACACTGTGTCAAGTGTGTGTCCATGTAGCTTGTACTGGTAGTGGAGGGGTCGCGCGACTTCTGGTCACAGGAAGAACAGTTCACTTCCCTGGGTGAAAAACCATGTCCCAGCTCTTCTCCCCATTCTCCAAGGCGATGGAGGTCCTCTTGTAGCTGGTCTTGGTCTCGCTGGGATGTGACTACTCTATAAGCTGCAGTGTCGTCAGCGAACAGCCTATAAATTCATTTAAGTATGCTGCTGAATCTACACCTGGAACATGTTCTCATGATTATGCTAGGCCTTGTGCGGTTCTGAATCAGCGACAACTACAACCAGTTAGAACAGTATGGGAACTTATTTTTCTTTCTCCAAGGAAAGCGATTACCTGGACTCAGCTGGACAACACTACCGTCCACATCTCAATTATTAATACATTTAAGTCCGTGATGACCAGTACAAGGTTTAAGTTATACGTACCCAAATTGTGGTGAGGAAGATGACGACCGTGCACCACTTTTTTCTTGCTGAAATTCAGACAGGCTGTCAGCTCTATGACGATTTTTTCCACATAGACGACACCAGTAAGACGTCAGAGTGATATGACGTCATCAGCAAGGCGTTCATGAGACAGGGCAACAGAGATGTGTTAGGCCCACACAGGAACTGGTCCTTTTTCCTCACAGTAGGCCCAAGGTTGCAAACAACAGACAGGTGCCAAACAACGAAACGAAGCTCTGATGGTTTCAACAGTTGGTGGATACTCCTGTCGTCATTGTTTGTTAAAGTCTTTCGCAAAATTGAGGAAAGCCTTGATCAGTTTCAGGTTGGTAATAATTGATAAATGAATGACCTGTACTATGGCAACTTAAGGAAAAGAAGATGAACTACGCATAGCAAAAGCAATAATGTGACAAAATGATCATTATGGAGGTGTTTTTTTTTTTTTTTTTTTTTTTTTTTTTGGGGGGGGGGGGGGGGGGGGGGGGGGGGGGGGGGGGGGGCTTGTTGTTGTAATTGACAATGTCTCGCCGGAATGACAATTTGCATCGACGTTGCGGTTCAAAATGTTACTCTGCTACTACAGATTGTCTCCGTTGTATATTCTGCTCTACCTTTGCTGTACAATATGTTATTCTGTTCCAGAATGTTTTCCTAGGCAATAGTCTATTCTGACGATGCGTCACAATGTTATTCTGCTGTAAAAGGTCTCCACGTAGATCATTCTGTTCCAACGTTGAGGTACGAAATGTTACTGTACTACAGAATGTCTCCCCGGGCAATATTCTAATCTGTTATGAAGTTGCTACAAAAAATTTGACCCGGTACAAGGGAGACATTTTGTACCAGTGTGACCATCCGTAATCACTCTACGCCCAAAATCACTTCCCGGTGAATGCGAACTTTGTAAACCTGCTCAGACTCGCTCCCTGCAGAATAAAACCAGACCGACCTCCCCCTTTGTTACGAAATCACACCCTGTCCTTCAGATTCTCAGTGTCTCAAACTACAACATATGTCAATTAAAGCACATCTACCTGAATTCTGGGGAGAGTGATTCTGGACTTGATTGGGAACTTCCCTTGTTCAAAAACCACATCGCGGTAATTGACTGGGGACAAGGTCTAGAAACACTGCATAGAGTGATGTAGGCACATGTCCATTTCCGCTTCTCTCTCACACAAAGGCGGGTAAGTTTGGTCATGTGCCTATATTCACTCCATGAGGTGTTTGTGGACCATGCCAATAATCGCTCACCGCTCTGTGTGTGTGTGTGTGTGTGTGTGTGTGTGTGTGTGTGTGTCCATTTTATTCTTCAATGCTTCATCTTCCGTGACATTTTAGTGGCACTACTGGCATGCTGCTCATTACAGCCCTCCGTTCACAGTCACACCCTGTTTGTCCTGCTGCTGCCCCGGCACCACCAATCAACAGGAGAAGTCGAGACTAAGTTTTCGTGAGGCAACCCACCAGCGGTCGAAGAATACGCCTACATGAGCCTATGCTTTTCTTGCAATACATTGTTTTTTGTTTGTTTTTCTTGCTTGCTTGCGACTTTTTCCCATTACATTCTGAATTGATATCTGCTGATCACTCTCATCAAAGAATACTTATCTTTCTTACTCCAACTTGTAAATCGAGATTACATAATTCAAGTGAACAGTCAGACCCGACTCAAGACTGTACATTCACAAATGGCGATAGTTTGTTTCGCTGCAGACATAAAAATGTGACGTACTGGTAAACAATGTTCTCTGGGGTGACAGTCTGCACCGGGGAGACATGTTATACCGCTACATCAGTGAAAATGTCACCGGGTGACACTTTGTACTGGGGTGACATTTTGTACCCGTAACAGACTCACCTTTCGACAGTCGCTTGCCTCCACTTATTTCTCACTGTCATGTTTTCTCTCCGTCAAAGTGATTTTAATTATTGTGTTTCTTAAATGGAGGCAATGTGACCATCTCCATACTCCATGCTGTTTTAATGAGAACATTCGTTGGTATTTTGAGAAATAAAAGTTTATCTTTACGATGCATAGAAGACAGAGAATCGAAATTTCAATAACTGATCAATAATCACAGGTTAGCACATTCAAACCAATTCGGCTGTTTGTGTTGGCAGAAAATTCGCTTTAAAGAGAATTTAAGCCTATCTAGTAGGTTGTTCAACCGGGAAGAGCTCAAAATTTCAGTACTGTGTGTCACACGCTGCAGGTTACTTTCCTTAAGTGAGACTGAAATGATTTATGTTGTGTACTCTGTATCCGTCTACGCAGATCTTACGCCGAGGGCTTAAGGATTCGATTTGCATTTGTTAACTCTGAAGTCTTGCGGCCCCAAATTTCACTATCTTTCTGTTCCATTTGTATGTTACCATCAGGTTATTATATTTATGACAATTTATCGGTTGGTTTTAGTATTATGTACATGTCAAGTAAACACACAAGCGGCATAAGTTTCCGCTAATTCGGCCATTCTGATATTATTTGACGAAAAGAAGACCCTAATCTCTAGGACTGCCAGCTGTTTATGTGACAGGGAGGAGGTGACGAAAAAAATGGGTGGTAGATGTCTACTAAGCACACGGCAATGCGCAGAAGGGGGTGTTTATTGAAAATTCAATTTCAATTAACATTCAGCCGAAAAGAAAAGGGGCTGGGGGTGTCGTTTCTTTCCTAAGACAAGTGTATCTTCTGTTCCAAGATAATCGTCGCTTCTAAGATGACTCGCTTCTGTTCCAAGATGATTGTCAGTTCTGTCTGAAAAGGACTATTGTTGTTGTTGTTGTTGTTTGTTTTCGCAAGAAAGCATCATTTCTGTTCCAAGACTTGCGTCACTTTTGTCATTTCACCCATGATGACGCCTGTTTCAAAATATGTGTTTACTTTTGTTCCACCATCCCATGCTCACGACGGTTGAAAGTCATAACGGTAACTACAGTATTGATTTGGACAACGTGATGATAGAGGTAATGACAGTGAAATTAATAATCATGTTGAAAGTCATAACGGTAACTACAGTATTGATTTGGACAACGTCATGAGAGGGGTAATGACAGTGAAATTAATAATGATGATGGTGCTAAACATTGAGCATTATTGCTTCAAGTTAATGCTTAATTAATGTTAATTGAGTGTCCTAGCAGCATGACGTTGATGCTTTTGCAATGTGATGGTTTTACTATTTCCAGAGCAGTTCAAAGAAGCAGTGAGAGAGAGGTTCGACAACTGTCAGCCATAGCTACACATCACAAATGTCAGACAGTCGTGAAGACATCACTGCAGCGATAGGAACAACACGGCTGTCAGAACACACGCCGTTCCTGCAGACAGCGACTTCAGCCAGCACCTTTCCTCCCATACTCTCCACTCATCATCGTCTCAACACTGAACAGGACAGCCACGGCAGTGGCCAGTCCTCCAGTTCAAAGACGTTGGCTCCGTTTTACATGATTCCCCAATTCTCGTCATTGCCAGATAAGTCCAGTAGTTGCAGCATCCTCCGGCAGTTCGGTGGAGCCCCATATCCGCTTCAGGAACCGGTTTTCAAAGACAGGTGGCTTTTTATCACGCACGACTATAAGCTGCACAATGCTGGCGCCTCATCTAAAGGGGATGCGTCTTCTAACCGTCTAGCCAGTTTGCGCGACAGCCAGTCTTTCTCGCAGGGGACACAACCGTGCATTTCATTCAGGATGGGGGCGACAGGAACTGCTCTTGGCTTGTCGGGCGGGAGTAAAGACGCGCGCCGGAAGTGGCAGCTACATGCGGGCGTGACGTGAATGAGACTAATGGAGGAAGAAGAACAGATTTAGTGTGGCGACTGAACATTCGGCGTGCGAATGCTCGACTGAGAAAGTTTCAGGCGAAAGGTAGAGAAAAGATGATTGATTTTGATATTTTCTCTCTCTCTCTCTCTCTCTCTCTCTCTCTCTCTCTCTCTCTCTCTCTCTCAAAGAGAGAGAGGGTCCCGGCGTGTGGGATATGCAGTCATGTGTGTGTGAGTGCGTACGTGCATACATGTATGCGTGCGCATGACTCTGTGTGTGTGTGTGTGTGTGTGTGTGTGTGTGTGTGTGTGTGTGTGTGTGTGTGGTGCGTACATGCCTGCGTGCGCATGCCAGTGTGTGTGTGTGTGTGTGTGTGTGTGTGTGTGTGTGTTAGGGTGTGTGTGTGTATGTATGCATGTGCGTGTTTAATAATCCAGTGTACAGGCGCGCGTGCATGTGCATGCGTGGGTGCCTGTGTGCGTGGGTTCCTGCTTGCGTGTGTGCCTGCATGCATATGTGCACTCAAAAGTGTGTGTGTGTGTGTGTGTGTGTGTGTGTGTGCGCGTGCGCGCGCGCGTGTGTGTGTTTTGTGCGTATGTGTGTGTGCATGCGTGCATGTTTGCGTGCGTGTGTGTGTGTGTGTGTGTGTGTGTGTGGTCTCGCCCAACAGCCAACAAGCTCCGTCACCGCGCAGAAAAGCAGACACGAGATGCTGGGAGCCCTCAATGTCCGCCACAACTTCCTCCTGTCCGACGTGGTCAGCGCCATACAGATGGTGCAGGAGTCCCGCCAACGCCTGGACCAGCAGCGGCTGGACAACAAGGCCCTGATGAAGCACATTGACCACCTCACCGCCCCGGACGCCAGCAGGGACCACGGCTGCAGCAGCAGCAGCAACAGCGTGACAGACACTCACACCGATCATTCTTGGAGCGACAGTAGCTGTAACAATCGTGCAGGAGGCTCTATGGATAATCCATGGAACAACAGCTGCGATCTTGGAGGGCACATAGATCATCCGTGTCGCGACACGAACACTAGCTATGATCTAGAAGGGCGTGCAGATCATTCATGTAGCGACAGGAACAATAGTCATGATTTCGGTG